>JAPFSE010000153.1:0-24744 GCA_030777785.1 Beauveria caledonica | reverse complement strand
ACTTTACTAATATAGACCTTTCCTCTTATATCCTAGACTAACTAGTACTATACCTGATTAGACTATTCTATTAGCAGGGGGGTTTAATCCATACTCCTGTGGCCGACATGGATTAATGCTGCCTGTGCTGCGAGAGTTGAGCAGACATATCACCTAGGCGCCGCCAAAAAGCTTTTTTTTCTATATTTCAATGGACTGGTGGTGGCTTATTCCTACGAGGCTTACCTACCTAGCGCGCGGGGGGTGTTTTCCGACATGGTTGGAGAGACATTTTTACCATTGGTTTTGTCCCAGGGTGTGTGTGTATATGCGGGGACTTTGGACACAACTTTAGAGTCGAATGTGAGGGGCAGACAGCTACGCGCGGCGATATTCTCTGTATTCAGATCAGAACCGAACTCCTCGTTGAACTTAAATCAGGAGTACTAGTAATTAAGTTGTTCTATATAGTAATATCGTCAACACGCCTTGATTTTGCTGGCCACAGTCCCGGGGCGAAACCTCTGTCACCCCGTGCTCATTGACCAGCTCCTTTTATGCACCTCAGTCTGGAACCTCTGACGATAAGATAATTTTCAGGATAGAAAAGAACAGCTGCGTCAAACTAAGTCATCTATTTCC
The DNA here is from genome assembly GCA_030777785.1 of Beauveria caledonica. Taxonomy (NCBI): domain Eukaryota; kingdom Fungi; phylum Ascomycota; class Sordariomycetes; order Hypocreales; family Cordycipitaceae; genus Beauveria; species Beauveria caledonica. The sequence goes on along the minus strand of JAPFSE010000153.1, from coordinate 24,123 downwards.
GTGCATCCTTGCGCCTGTTTTATTAAACACCGTCCCACTCAAATGCCCCGAGCAATACGGCTTATCGCCGCTTTCCCACACTAACCCTCGGTGCCGCTGCTGCGAAAGTTGGCGCAAAGGGCAGCGTAGTGATGAGTGAGATCCAGCACAGCCTGTGGCAGGCTTGTGGCCTGTATTATGCTCCGCACCTTGACGGCGCCCTCGTCCTCAATCAGCGTACGGATAGTGTGGAGCAGCTCCGGACTGAATTCGCTATACCATCTATACTGCCAAGTTACCAGTCGAATGACGGATGCGACAGTTTCACGCGTGCTCTTTGATCGCTCGTAGACGCGAAGGACACCAGCGAGGGCCTTCGGGCTGAAACGAACCGACAAGCATGCGCGGTATGCCTCGACGGCTTCATCAAAATGCTGCAGACGCTCAGCCAGAGAGCCTAATATCTCCCACTCCTCTGCAGACTTCTTGTATTGCATCTGCTGTGCGCGGTACTGAGCCATCTGGGTGCGCCAGATAGTATACACACGCAAGTCTTCATACAAGACCATGAACAGGCTATCCAACCATCGCTCGCACAACCGCTTTGTGTTGAGCTTAGACAGAGACTCGTCACTGTCGCCCTACAAATTCATTAGCTCGATTCACGAAGCGGTTTACAAGTAACTTACGTTTTCCTGGTCGCCCTTTAGACTTTTGGGGTCAATGGTATTGGAAGGACGCTCCACGCCGTTCTCCACGCCGTTCTCTTCGCCATTTATCTTTTCAGTCGCCTTGCCCTTGTCCTCTTCATCCTCATCCTTGTCATCTCCGTTGGAGGTTGGATCTGGAGTGCCACGAAGGGCATCGGTGCTAGGGGTACGCTTGTGGGCACTCTGTGTCGCCTCCTGCTTCTCCGTGCGGTACTCATCTTCCATCACAAATACAGTGCTGCGAATCTTGAGCAGCTGGTCCCAGCCAATCTTTGCCGTCATTTCTGTTAAGATGCTGTAGGCCTTTTTAAAGGTGCCGCGATAGGCGGCCGCCCGTAGTCCCAGGATGCTAGGGTCAACCTGTTCAGAGAATCTCGACTCCGGCTCGCTATCAATCTCATCCAGTCTGGTTTCGGGCAGAATAGGAAGCTGGACTTCCTTGGGCTCCGGCATCAACGGCGCGTCCTTGTCTTGATATGTGAACATCGGGCACGAGTTGAGCGTAGTGAGGGCATTTTCCCAGTCTTCCATGGCGACATAGACCTGAGCAAGCCTGGCCCAAGTTCCAAATTCGCTTGGGGCGGCAATTGTACTACGATCTGCACATCCCATTGCCATTGTCAATCGCTCGGTTCGTTGCTCTGACGTCTCAGCCTTTAGTGCTTTCTTCATGAGGAACTCGGCTTGTGTATCGAGCATGACATAGTCCATGGGTGTTTGGTGAAGGGACTCGTACAGCACCTTCACACCAGCAACTTCTTCATTGCCCATGAATTGGACCTTGGCAAGAAGCGACGAAACTTCGATGCTCTGCGTTCGAAGCTTCTCGAACAAGTTTATGCCTGAAGCGTAGCGGCCGGTGGTCTCGAGATACTTCAAAAGCCCAGAGGTCAGGTGGTTCGAAACATTCGTTGGAACTTGTACTACGGAGTCGGAACCGAGTTGCCACCCTGCAATCTGTTAGTATCAACATCATTTTACTTGGGCGCTCAGACATACCGCGGAAGAAGAGCTGCTCAGCAGCAAACAAGAAGCGATGCTCGGCCTCGGTGTTGGTAACAGGGTTGAAGCGTCGCACGCCCATGATCTTGCGAGTTGTGTCACCACTTCCATCATCGGCATAGGAGTATGCGCGCAAAACGCTGCAGAGATAGGTTTCTAGCCAGAGATCCTCGGAAGCCTTACGCTTTTCGCCTCGCTCGTCAACGCAGTAGCTCTCGACAGTACCGGGGATCGAAACGTGGACACGCATGTCAAGCCTAGAGAATGCATTGTAGCAGCTAAGATTGTTAAACACCGCAGAATATCAGCCTAAACCAGGGATGTGCTCGTACCAAAAGACGCCCTCTACAATCTTCGAGGTCGCGCTGGGCCCGTGCTCTTTGTATGTGAGAGTGTTGATGTATGCTGCGAGACTGGCAGAGGAAGATGCATCGACGCCAGTGACATGATGGTAAACGCCGGACTGAGATGTCAGCAGAGTCAAGCTATGCATGGCTGTGTAAGCCTACCTGCTTCAGTGGGTTGCGTATGCTTTGTCTCAGGAGGTGGACGAGGTCTGGCGGGCCGAGCTCACGAAGAGAGAGAAGCGATTCGGTGCGGGCATCGATTGACTCGTGAAGGTTCTCTTCAGTAATTCTTTTTCTGGTTAGCCAGGACACTTTGCTGTCAGTGCCCGCGGTGCAACGTACTCTGGCACAGCTGGGGCCAACATTGCGACAGCTAGCTCCGTGGAGCGAGAAGTTGCTGGTGGTGGTAAAGCCTCTCAGCCTGTATAATCGGCCGTGTCGGGATTTTTATAATATGCGCTCGCCAACTCGAGTCAAGGTGCACGAAGTCAACGCGCCGTAAACGTTGATGAGGAAGGAACCTGTTCTTGCTACATCCACGAGCCTGCCCAATTAATGGTGATGGCAGGGGATGTGGCACAGCAACACTGGACCCGCCACACGTGGCGCTTTGACAGCCGCACACCTACGAGCTGCGGCCGCCTTCTGCTTTGGCAGAGGCCAATCGATGCGATCAGACTGTTCAGTTCAAAGGATAATTTTTTGCTTGACTGTTGTTTCCGAATTGAACAATTTCCATTTCTAGACTCTCTGCAGGCGGTGTGGAATTTGTACCATGGGTGCGTGCAAGACACTGCCTTTATCAGCCCAATACGGGGTATGGACTTTGTTTTATACGTATACTTTTCTTAAATATATGCGTGGGATAAATAATTTCACAATCTTTAAATTGCCATACCTCGTAGCTCTGCTCATAAATGCTCCGCAGTTTTGTAACTATAATTTAATAGCATGTGCAACAGTTGCGCCCTGCGCCACAATTAAAGGTGTGGCTAGTGCGCTGCTTCAACGACGCGACAGTCTACAGTCAACGCGCATTGTGAAAAGTACATCAGCACTACCTAGGACCGATCATCCATCGCCACCACTGTCCGCGACTTCGAATGAGCAACTCGGGGTCTTTAGATCCCCGGCATCGAAAATGGTGTGAATTCAGTCCCGGCGCCTGCATGTTGAAGCTAACTCAGTGGTGCCCTGCAGCCTGCCTTCCAGGCCATCAACCTCGAGCCGGAGGAGAATGTCGATGAGCAAATCGACACCACGAAAGAGCTACATGTAAGATTGTGTACTATGATGCTATTGAAATGCTTCCCTGACAACATGATAGGTAGACGAAGCCCTGAAGCTGTTCCAAAAGGCCCTGCGACTACATGCGCAAGGTCGAGCCCACCGTGCCGAAGCGGCGGAGGCCTACAACGAACTATTTAAATGCGAAATCTTCAAATATCGCGAAGCCAGAACCGACTACGAGCGCGCCGAACGACAAATTGATGGAAAGCCTGATACACTAGCGCTTGAAGCCTTCTCAGCTGGTCTGGATGTCGATGCTGGTGGTGCTGACGGCGTCGCTGCAAGCCTAGCACAAGCGCTCTACATTTCATACAAGAACTATGGCCAATTCTTCCTTGACAAGCTGAGAGATTCGTTTGACGGCACAAAAGATGTAAAAAAGCTACCATACGACGAAACTGCTTTTCAGATCCTCGACAATTGGGTTAAAGCACTCGACCAAGACCCGTCTGACCCAGAGCTTTGGCGTAAGGCATCACGATTCGCTGCATCCATCAACAGTAGTCGTCTGAAGCGATTCTGTTTGGAAGCTGCCATTGAGCTCGATGATGACCCAGCGGTCGATGAAGTCGAGCCGCCCTCCTTAGCTGAAGCCTGGGCAGGCGAGCAGCTCAAAGATCACTTGAACGTGCTCAGCGACGATATGGCTTTGACACATCCCAGCATGGCGCCATGGGTCAATCGCGAAATGCCAGAGATGCTGAAAATCCATCTCGACCCCATCAAGTTTCTGCCCGACCCTACTGCGCAGCTTACTCCCCCGCCCTCTAGCCCGCCAAAGGAAGCCGAGGTAACTGAAGATACCCTAATGACAGACGAGGAGAATGTGACGCCTATATCATCCTGGTCTGAACTTGCCAACGCACTCATGCTTGGTCTGGATGACACGAATGCTGCTGTCAAAGTCTGTGGGCGCATAGTAGCAACAGCGGACGAAGAGTCCGAGGTTGCGCCCAAAGAAATAACACAATCCACCGAACAAGAACTTCTTGAAGAGCCCGAAAAGGTCAGAGACACTCCAGTAGCACGGAAAATCGCCGACGAGAAAGCAAAGGGCAGTACGGATAGATCAGAGAGCCCTACGAAACCAGCTGAGCCCTCGCGCGGCACCCCAATCCCGACTAGAAAAAGATCGCAGTCCGTCGCAGGCCTTGCAGAAGGTGCGGAAGAAGAAACTGGTCTTTCAACGCGAAGCAAGCGAATTCGCCGTCGAACCGACATGACAAGTATCGAAGAGCCCGCAAACCCCACAGTCGCAGCCGCAGCGCAGCTACGGGCATGCCAGGAGTCGGACCAGAATATCTTCCAAGTAACAAAGAACATACTCGAGAGCATTGGAGTCGAGGACAAAGCAACTTTTGACGTGCTAAGCCAGATCCAGGAAATCTCGTGCGGCGAGGATCGTCCCGCGAGATTTACCAATGTCGCGGCTCAAGACTTGCGTGCCATCTTTGAAAGATTTAGTGACACCACGGCGAACGTTTTGCTGACGAAGAAGAGTCAGCCGTCGCTCAGTTTATCCTCCTTTCTAGAAAACGCGAAATCCAGCCAACAGGACCAAATCCCAGCAGCTATTTTCAACGCAAAGAAGGGATTACAACAATTTGCCGACTTTGTGGCCGCACGACAAGACTGGATTACTACTGGAGATGTTGTCTATGAGTGGATTCTTGAACTCAGTAAAAGCTACGCAGAGCAGCAGTGGCCGGAAAAGCTCAAGATGGCGGTCATTGATATGTTGGAGGGTGCCGATGCAATCATCTTCAAACATGTCACTTCCAATCTAGAACTCGCGATTCAGACAAAGGACATGAAGGCATTTACGGCGCTAGAGAATGTCATTCCAATGCTCTTTGAGCTTCACATTGACGTGTACGAGCGCATCACCGCCCCGACGAGTGTAGTGGATAGAATTACTCGATTGGAAACGAAATACAGACTCGGTCGGTGGTTAGACGTTGCATCATACTATGCTCGCTCTTCAGGCCGCCCGGCCCGAGACCCGCTCTGTGTGCGATTTCTTTGGGCATCAGTCATGGCTTCGGCACTGGCAGACGACCCCGTTCGTGAACATATCCTTGCCATGTGGACCTCTCTACGAGAGTTCCTTGCTCATGGAAAGGTTCAGCCACTCACCCTCCCAAACAATGCCGCCATGTCGAATATATCTGCCGCCGCCGCTGATCGAGAAATCTCCAAGCTCAACACAATGGACTTTTTCCTCAATCTATTTCAGGAGAATATGACAAACCCTTTGCCAGTCATTGACATTCTTGAGCCTGTGTTGAATCCTTCATCTGTCTATACTGCTCCTGAAAAGGCACATGGGGCGCGTGAAGTGGAGGAGCAAACAGAAGACTCTGACGAAGTCACGAGCAAGCCGATTTCCGAATGTGCTACTCAAGAGATGCAAGACCTTTGGAAATTCCTGGAGAATAGCAGTATTGAGTTGAGACTCTTTCTGTGGTCTCGTCTTGGCGATGCATATGAAGCCATTAGCTATACGACAAAGAGGTTCTCTTGCTTATTAAAAAGTGTCGAGATGATTGTCGATGATTTCAGTAGCAATGGGTATACTAGTATGAAAGAAGACTCGCGGCGGATGCTCCTGATGAAAACAATGAAGTCCTTGGACGGACTACTTGTCGACGCCTTGGTCATGGCTCTCAATGACAAAACTGCCTTTGACATTGTCGACGAAGATCACATCAAGCAGAGCGCTGCTGCGCTAGCTCGACTCAGCGCAATTCTCCATTCAATCTCGTTGTTTGAGGACGAAGTCAGGGTCGGCCTTCTCACCGCCAAATCGAACAATTCGACCTATCAATCCCTTTTGAACAAGCTTCGCGAGATGCAAGTTCGTAACTGGTGTCTTCTCTATACATTGACCAAGCAAGCGATATTTTCGAACAAGGAAGTTCTGAAACCCGAGAATGAATTGGCTACATTCCTTGCCGCGATACACTTGTCCATCGGCCATCGCAAATTCTGCAAGGTGTCCAACAAGGTCTTCTTGAATCTGATGCGCGTCGAGCTGCTCAGTTTGAAAGACGTCGAGAACTGGGAAGACCATCTTGGGCAAGTTCTATACGACATTTACGGTCTCAAGATTGGCGTGGGTATTTGGGAACTGCAAGATCACTGCTGTCCCAATGAAAAACTTGAGAAGCGACATACTATGCAGCTGGTGGATAAGATCATGACGTTGGCGAATCGCTTCACGCTCAAAGACCTGCTCAAGTCTGATCTCAAAACAACCATCGACCACATGCAGTCCACTATTGGCCAGACCAAATCGACGCCACAGATGATTCATAACCTACGAAACTTTACGGATGTGCTGAAAAGGCCCATTCACCCGCTGCGCCTGTACCGCGCATTGGCGGGAAGCGTTGCTATGGACTCAGTAACAGTCAATATTCCGGAAGCAGCGCTGGCCAATGGCGGGTGGTTTTTCTTGTTGGGTATGATTGCCCTCACCAAGTTCAAGGGCGTGGAGCTCAACCGTCGACAAACGCCTGGAGCCACTGATGATCTGCGGATCGGTGCAACCTTTCTGCGTTTGCAGCTGCAATTTACGGCGGATAGATGGGATGCCTGGTTCCGACTCGCAGAGTGCTTTGACTACGAACTCGATGAATCCGTTTTGTGGACGGCAGACAAGATAAACAAGGATAGGAGTGACCTGGTTAAGCTACAACGAAATGCCATCCACTGCTACACTCTGGCGCTGTCTCATTCGCACGGGCAAGAGGTTGCCACCAAAGATGGCGATGCACTCCACGATCTATACTATAAATTTGCGACGCGAATGTACTCTTCAAGCAGAGAGCCATTTGCCATGGAGCCGTTTCAGCACGCTGAGCAGGAGCGCTTCTTCATTGAAGACATGGGCTCCGGTACGTTCAAGAAGATTGTGCACGACCAGATGTCCAAGCATCAGGTGTGGAAGTTTGCGGCGAAGCTGTACAAGATGGCCATTGACCGCAAGCCGAGCAACTGGAAGAATCACTACATGTTGGCGAAATGCTATTGGAAACTGTTTCGCAACCCCGAGAAGCTTTCCGAAGGAGAATCAAAGACCAAAATCACAGCGGGCATGATCCTGGATGCGCTGAAGAAGTCGACTGCGGCTGCTTATAAACCGCGCAAATCCAAGAGCCAGGACCCCATACTGGAGCCTCACTACAAAATTGTTTCTATTCTGCACAAAATGGTAGTTGCGGGAGACGTTCCTGCTGTCAAGGCCGCCGAGATTCTTTCTGGGCAGCCATTCGGTGTTCAGGTTAATCCTAACGACCACTTTGCCGGCTTTTCGGAGCCTGAAGACTGGGAGGAATACATCATTCGCAATTTGACAAAGCTCCGCGACAGGGACAAGTCAAACTGGCAGCACAGAATCGTCATGCGTCATGCCAGGATTCTGTTCAACGAGACAACTGACAAGAGCAGCCCCGACGCGATGGTAGAGGCCAGGGCAGCCTTCAGCATCCTGAGAGACAACATGTTCACAAAGACCATGGTCATGAATGTCTGGAAGTGCGATGCCGAACGTCCTGGCCGTCATCATGTGTTCACAGAGCAGTATACTCGGTTCATGGTCAAGTTGTTGGTCATCATGGGCAACCGTGTCGATCTCGAGCTTCTGCTTCGCCGCCTCCGAAAGAAGAGTGCTGACTTTTATCATTTCAACGATTTGTGGCAATCCTGCTCTGTGGCATACGTCTCACTTATTCGTGCAGCTCATGGCATCCCCGAAGTCCGCGAAGATGTCTTCAAGTCTTTGTCAATGGAAGAATTTGAGATTATCAGCGAGCGTATCACTCAGTGGGCTGGAGGGGAGGGACCCCACATCCCGTCCTTTGAGTGTATGAAGGAAGCTGTTGAACTGAAGAAACTCAACGGGAATCTCATGAAAGCTGCCCCTATGGATGATCTCATCAACGACTGCTACTCCAAAATCTACACGGACATTGCAGCCACCCTACCGGGTCTTAAACCTAGCAAAATTATTGAGGAGCGCAACCAAGCCAAAGAAATTACGGACCGCTTGGAAATCGAGGCAGCCAGGGAAGTTGGCCAACCCCCGGCTGAAGGCGGCACACGCGAAGCTCAGCCAACTGACATAAAGATGGATGGCGACAAATCTATTATTGAGAAACGAACAGATGGAAGACTAGCCATAGAGAAGCCATTGGGTCCTCTTGGCAACTTACTGAATAACGCTACTGATATTGATAGCGGCGCCGGCAGTGCCACTCCGATGGACACGGAAAAGTCTGAAGCTGCCCCCAGGAGAAAGACGGGCGTAAGACGGCCTGATGTCCTTCGTAAGGCTGAACAAGCCGTTGTCCGCGCTCTGGAGCCACCAAAGACTGCTGCCAAGAGCCGCAAGAGTAGTTTCTCTAGCGCCAAGAGGGGAAGCCACACTCCGAACGTTGCCATAAGTGACGACGACAGTGACGACAGCCCAGAAGCGCAGATGCGCCGCGAGGCGGGCGAGCAGTTGGATGGTGGTTCCAGGCCTCCAGTCGACGTGCTGGGACTACTTGACTCGGGCGATGACAGTGATCTGAGCGACGCACCTGAAGGGTATGATGAAGAGGTATCCGAGGGTCTGCGGAATCTTGGCCGTCGTGGCGACACTAGTGGTGACGACGCAGACAGCGAAGATGAAGGCGAGGAAGCCGATATTACTGCTGCCGCCGAGCAAGATGCAGAAATGGCTGACGCCGAAGAAGAGCATGCTCTCGAGGATGAGGTCATTGAAGAGGAGATTCATGCTGCTGGCGTGGAGGAGGGTGAAGACGCCGACATTGAGGATGAGGAGGGTGAGGTTGAGGAAGAAGATGAGGATATCGGAGATGAAGAGGGTGAAGAAGAAATCGAGGCCGAGGTTGGAGATGGAGACGTGGAAGGAGAAGAGGGAGAAGAGGAGGAAGCCGAAGAAGTTGATGACGGTGGAGAGATCTATGACGGCGAGGAGGAAGAAGTGGATGTTGAAGAAGGCCAAGTTGAAGAGGGCGAAGAAATGGAAGAAGGTGAGGAAGGTGAGGAGGGCGATGGGGAAGATGTTGAAGAGGAAGATGTTGAAGAGGAAGGTGAAGAAGAGGAAGGTGAAGAAGAGGAAGGTGGGGAAGAGGAAGGTGGGGAAGAGGAAGGTGAAGAAGATGGGGTCGAAGAAGAAGAGGAAGAGGGCGAAGACGAAGAACACGAAGAGGAGGTGGATGAAGAGGACGGAGAAGAGGAAGGGGAAGAGGAAGGGGAAGAAGAAGAAGAAGAAGAAGAAGAAGAAGAAGAAGAAGAAGAAGAAGAAGAAGAAGAAGAAGAAGAGGGTGACGAGGGGGAAGAAGGTGATGAGGAGGAAGGTGAGGAAGAGGAAGAGGAGGAAGATGGTGAGGAGGAGGGGGAAGAAGAGGGGCAAGAAGAGGTCGAAGAAGAGGAAGAAGGCGAAGAGGATGAAGATGAAGAAATGGGGGATGTGGAGGATGACGATCCCGATCGATAAATACAACACTGCTGGGGAATCATCTTACTTTTGGAATACACAGCCATGGGATATCTATTTTGCAACGGCGTCAAGAGGGTATTTGTGGGCAGCGTAAGCTCGATTGTGCAAAGAGCTTTATTTACGAAATCCTTACTGGCCATTTAAAAAGTACGACTTATAAAGAGTGGTACTAATAACACAAACTTTTTTTTGCTGAATTATCAAGGGTACGACCCGAATACTCAGTATTTGGTGGGCTGTATCTCTTGTCGCGATTTCTGCCACTCCGTACAAGGGCAGGAATTAACAAGCTCAGGAATATACAAAAGACATATAATGATAATAAGTTAGCTACTAACAAAACCAAACCGGGTATTATTTATCAAGACAAAGACCCTATATAGTTTATCTAGATCCGATAGAATATCTTTTTTTGGCCGGCAGAATAGAAGTGCTCAGGTCCTGCCCTTAGCAAAAATAGGTCGTGCCAGCAGCACTATTCTAAACGAAACAGCCATAACTCCATATTTACTTTTATGCCCCGAACTCGGGGTCATCAACAGGGTATTCCTCATGAATGGTCCAACATGTTTTCCCTTGCCGTCATCGAATTTCGCTTCTTCATCGGCCCCTTTGCTTTACCGCTCTTCTCTGTCCATGTCGTCTCGCCTGCGCTTGTCGCCACGGCCCTTTCTCGACGTCGCGCCCTTGTTGCGTGACTCCATCAAGTTCTTCATCTCATTCCGAGCATGACGCTGAGCCTCCTCGACGCGAGCCTGGAAAGTCATGACTTCTTCCTTTTCCGTGGGGAACTCGTCGAGCTGTTTGCCGAGGGCGGCCTCGATGCGTTTATAGATCTCGAAGTCGTACTGGGTGACGATGTTGATGGCGACGCCGGAATTGCCGGCACGGGCGGTACGACCGACGCGGTGAATGTACGTCTTGGAGTCGGAGGGGAGGTCGTAGTTGAGGACAATGTCGACCTTGGGGATATCGAGACCGCGAGCGGCGACATCGGTGGCGACAAGAATCTCGCGCGTGCCACCGCGAAACTTGTTGAGAGCGCCGAGACGCGCCGACTGCGAAAGCTGGCCGTGCAGCGGGATTGCGCCGAAGCCCAGCGTGCGGAGGAGGATGGCGACACGCTGAGTCTCGTATACGGTGCGCGTGAATACGATGCACGACTTTCCGGCGAATTCGTTGATAATGTGGATGAGGTACGTATCCTTGCGCATATGAGGGATGAAGACATAGTACTGGAGCAGGGTCGAGACGGTCTGGTACTTGCTGGAGCTGACGCTGACGCGGACGGGGTCGCGCAGCGAGGCGCGCTGCAGCGACTCGACGCGGGAGCTCATGGTGGCGGAGAAGAGATAGGTGCGGCGCTCGCGCGGCACAAACTTGAGGAGCTTGTCGATGCTGGGGCCAAAGTCCATGTCGAGCAGGCGGTCGGCCTCGTCCATGACGAGGTACTTGAGCGTGCGCAGAGAGAAACCCTTGGTCTTTTCAAGGTGGTCGACGAGGCGACCGGGCGTTGCCACGATGACGTGCGGCTTCTTGCCGAGCGCAATAGCCTGCGGCACCATGTCAAGACCACCGACAATGACGGCGCAGCGCAGCGAGATGAGCGCGCCGAGCGCCTCAAACGTCTGGCCAATCTGCGCTGCCAGCTCTCGCGTCGGCGCGAGGACGAGCGCAAAGAGTGGTTGTGGCTTGTCGAGGAGCGCCTGCAGAATAGGCAACGCAAAGGCGGCTGTCTTTCCGGAACCTGTCTCGGCGAGGCCGATAACATCGCGGCCCTGGAGCGCGACGGGGATCGACTTGGCTTGGATGCTGGTTGGTGTCTTGTAGCCGACGGATTCGCAAGATTCGCAGAGAGTGTCGACAACGCCCTGACACGACGGTTAGCTCACAGAAATGATATCAGGGACTTGGAAAGGGCTAGAGATGAGCGTACAAGCTCTTTAAAAGTCTTCACCAGCACTTCCTCTTCTTCGTCATGGGCCTGGGCTTCGGCTGTCGCCGAGTTGTCTTCGGAGTCACTGCTAGATGCGGATTCTGCAGGTTCCGCACTTTTAGACGGCGCATCACGCGAAATTTTGCGTCTCTTTACGTCGGTCATGGTGACGACACTCAATTCACAACACGCAAGAAATAAAGCACGCAATGGAATATAATCGCAATTGTTCAAATGGAGATTTCAAGTTCAAGACTTGCCAGAAAGTTTTTAGCGGGGCAGATGTTAGCGCACACACGTGTGATAAGCGGCTTATCGCTGTCCCCTCCAAAACTTTTTTTGGCTGGGCGATACTGCTGGTTGAAGATGCTAATTTTTGCTGCTTCAAACAAATTCTTGAGCCAATTGAAGTTTAAAGCACATTCATAATGGCCCGTCGCCGAGTAAAGAAGAGAACCCACATGGGTGCCAGCAACCCGGAGTCCAATATCCAGGGCCATGCATCAGCCAAGAATCCCAAGAGCATGGTTATTCGCATTGGCGCTGGTGAGGTCGGCACCAGCGTCAGCCAGCTCGCCACCGATGTTCGCAAAGTCATGGAGCCGGGCACTGCGAGCCGGCTCAAGGAGCGCAGAGCAAACAAGCTCAAGGACTATCTCGCCATGTGCGGCCCGCTGGGCGTCACACATCTGATGCTCTTTTCCCGATCTGAGAGCGGCAATACAAATCTGCGCGTGGCACTGACACCGCGTGGCCCGACGATGAATTTCCGCGTCGATCAGTATTCGCTGTGTCGCGATGTACAGAGAATCCAGAAGCACCCGAAGGGCATGGGCAAAGAATTTCTCACAGCGCCCTTGGTATGTTGAGGCAGACTGCTGAGTGAGACAGTGCTAACAGGCGTAGCTCGTCATGAATAATATGAGTCTTCCCGGTGCCGACAGCAACTCGAAAGTACCAAAGCATCTCGAATCACTGGCCACAACCGTCTTCCGGTCCATGTTCCCTCCCATTAACCCCCAGGCGACACCGCTAAAGTCAATTCGCCGAGTCGTGCTCATCAACCGCGAACAGTCCGGGGAAGACGACGGTACCTTTGTCCTCAGCTTTCGCCACTACGCCATAACAACACGACACACGGGCGTCTCGAAGCAACTACGCCGCATCAACGCCGCCGAGAAGCTCATGGCAACCAAGACCTCGCGTCAAGGACACATGCCTAACCTAGGCAAGCTGCAGGACATTGCAGACTACATGGTTGGTCAGGATGGCGAGGGTGCCTACATGACGGACGTGACCAGCGGCAGCGAAGCAGACACCGATGCCGAAGTCGAAGTCCTCGACGCGGCACCGCGCAAGGTTCTGTCGACAAAGGCCCGACTGGCCGCCGAGCACAACGGCGGGGCGGAGCAGACCGAGGACGGCACGGTGGAGCGCCGCGCCGTTAAGCTCGTCGAGCTGGGCCCGCGGATGCGCCTGCGGCTGACCAAGGTGGAGGATGGGCTGTGCGGCGGTAAGATTATGTGGCACGAGTACATCAACAAGAGCAAGGACGAGGTCAAGGAGCTGGAGAAGCGCTGGCAGAAGCGGCGGCAGGACAAGGAGGCGCGCAAGAAGGAGCAAAAAGCCAACGTGGATCGCAAAAAGGCGGAAAAGGAGGCGCGCAAGGGCAGCAAAGGGGACGGGCAAGATGAAGATGAGGATGAGGACGAGGATATGGAAGATTACAGTGACTTTGATTATGAGGCTGGTGGTGATGTGGGAGGCGGTGAGGACGATGAAGAGGACGAGTAAGGGGGCGACGCGGAAGCATATATGGCTCTGCATTTTCCGCATATGGCTCTACATTTGGTTTGGCGTTTTGGCGACTCTATGGGCTTTGAGATTATGTATATTTGCGTAGGAAAATATCATTCATGCTGTGTTGCATAATTTGAAGTATGGGATTGCATCGCGCCATTGTGTGACCAGCGTTTGAAACATAGCCGGTACGGTCGCAATGATTACAGCGCCATGGCAAGAAATGGCAAGGCAAAAGAATTCATCGCTAATATTCAAAAAATTCCACTCTGGATGCAACTGTGCACAATGCGCCGTCTGTGCCGTGTCGGTTCCTCAGTAGCTAAACCATTTATGCAGCGATAGTTTCTACTGGTTTGTTTATACATAATTCCTTCACCGATCTTTACCGAGGCTCAACGACACAGAGACTAGGGGACGTGACCGAGTACGTATATTATTATCAAGATGGCGACCAAAAATATTGTAACCCTTTTCGTTCACAAGCTGGGAGTCGTCACGTACGATTAAGTACATACGGTGAATAGCACTGGACACAGCCAACGTTTATACAGCGAACAATGATGCATCCCAAGTTCACAGTGGTGTGTTCAAGGGTTCGTGTGATATCAGAAGGCCAAACTCGGTAAGCTGCTGACGCTGAGCAGCGTCGCGCACGAGATTGAAGGACGGTTGATGCTGACTACTAAGCAGAGACGAATCTAAATCTCAAGGGTGAATGGAGGCGTCTGAGATTCAACGAGGCTGGCTCATCCGATTATTTCACAAGGATCAATTGACTAGAATATATTTTCAAGACACACTAAATTGAAAATGAGGTGCAATTTCACGATCATTCAGTAATGCCTCCTCGACCGGATCTGACGAGCGTCTCCGTATCCTGCAGCAATCCATCTCATTGATCAGCCGGCGACGCGGCACATTTTTTTGGATGAAGATTGAAATTAAACAGAGGCAACTTCCTCACATTTCAACTTTGTTAGGCTAGAACAGGTTTGCACTGCCTTGTTGCTAGCATGGAACCGGCAGGTGAGATGACGGCCCGGCCAATGCTGCAGCTACGTTAGTGGGGAAGCCTGTCGCGTGCCAGACAAGCTTCATCTGACATGCACTCTGCGGAGTGACAGCATTCTTTATTTGCTGCGTCTCTGGGCAGTTCAACTTGCTTCACGAAATCTCCTGAGCGTACTCGACGCGATCACCATGTTTAGATGCAGTATCCCCCGCCGGCGGCTCCTTGCTGCGCCCCGCCCGCACGTCGCTCCCTGCAAGCCCAGTCCACGGCGAGGCCAGCTGTACTCGACCGATAGCGGTGGTGGCGACGGGCCTGGATTTACTCGCCGCACACGATTCATCGGCTTGGCGGTGGCCGGAGGCGCTCTCGTCTGGTACGCCTCCAGAAAGCGACGCGTGACGGTGGCTGAACGTCACCATGAGCGCAGCCGCCGCGACAATGAGCTGCCCGAGATTTCTGGCGAGGATGCAGACGGGCCGCTCGAATCGCCCGTTAAGGTGGTGGACTGGTCAGAAATCACAAGCTTGATCCACAAGCAAGCTACGTCATTTAAATTCGAGGGCCGCAACGGCGCTCAAGGCCGAATTGACGCGGTGCGGTTCGAGAGCAACTCTCCCACCGAGGATGCCTGGGCAGTTGGTGTCGGGGCGGGTGTTGGAGGGGCCAAGACGGTATATGCCGGTGTCTATGACGGTCATGGGTTAGTTGATATATGTCCCGCTACTGAGAAAAACACGAAGACACTGACAATTGCAGCGGCTGGGCCTGCGCTGCTGTTCTCCGTCAGAAGCTCATCCCCTATGTCTTAGCCATGCTCGCGCCCCTCGCACCCAACGCTACTGGAGCTGCCATTGATGACGCCATCAAAAAGGCTTTTTGCCGTCTCGACGACCAAATCATGACTGCCGGCCGAGACTCCGTCACCGACAGCACCGAGCCCTGGACGGCGGCGGCCATGTCTGCCCTAGCCCCTGCCATTGCCGGCTCCTGTGCGCTCATGACCATGTACGACACTGAGACGTCTACCCTCCGCACGGCCGTCACGGGCGACTCGCGCGCCGTCCTGGGCTCCTGGTCTGCGTCGGCCAAGGCCTACACGGCCGAGGCACTCAGCAAGGACCAGACGGGCTTCAATGAGGACGAGGTGGCGCGTCTCGACGCGGCGCACCCCGGTGAAAAGGACGCCATGCTCGACCCTAAAACGGGCCGCCTCATGGGCCTCGCCGTCACGCGCGCATTTGGCGACCACCGCTGGAAGTACCCGCAGGAGCTGGTAACGCTCATTGAGCACCGCTTCGCCGGCTACGGGCCGCGCAAGCCCAACGTGACGCCGCCATACTTGACGGCCCGGCCCGAGATCACGACGCGCCAGGTCCACGGCGAAGACTTTGTCATTATGGCCTCGGATGGTCTCTGGGACGTCATTTCCAACGACGACGCCGTCGCGTGCGTGTCGCAGTGGCTCAAGGAGAAGAAGAGGAGGACGAAGCCGTCGGGTGGCGGCCGGATCAAGGCTGACTGGAACTACGATGAGGACGGCTGGCCGAGTTATAAAGCGACCCCGGAGTACTTTGACTTTGAAGATGTGGGTAACGCGGCCGTGTGCCTCTTGAGGAACGCGCTCGGTGGCACGAGACGAGGCATTGTGCAGGGTCTGGCGACGACGACGACGCCGCTGAGCCGCAATGTGCGCGATGATATTACTATACAGGTAATCTTTTTCAAAGATCCATATAGCAAGTAGGCCTTTATCAGTGCGGGAGATGACTCTTTGGTTTCTACTGGCTGGCCGCCCATTAACTAGCTTGGGTGGCGTATCATTCTTGGACAGTATCCTTGGTTACCCTTTCGAGATGAATTACCCCGCACAATACAAACAGGTAGACGCGGGGCATAGAGATGCTCCGACGGGTGAGCTTTCGGATGTCACGTCGATGGCACCTTGATGTCGAGAGCTTTGGATAGCAAGGGGAGTGTGGAGTAGAAAGTAAACTTGATTCACTACATCATCGTTAGTCACAAAAGCTTTCGAGTACATCTAGCCCTAGCAGTTGAGGCTACCACGTAGCGTTGATGGTCCACCGGCTAGCTCTGTCCGATTAGCCGGCTTGTTGACCTTCTGAATGTGGAAGGAGGAGAAACGTCATACTTGATTTAAGGTGAATAGTTATGGAGAGATTGCAGATAAGTCGTGCGCTATGGCTATGTAGGGAAAAGTTGCAACGTTGCAATTGGTATTCAATAGCTGCTGAGAGTGGGCCGAGCCGACCGCATCTTATTGTATCCCCGCGGCTCGCCGGCAAAGGGAACCAATTGATCGACGTGCCGATTGTCCGTTTCCACCGGCAAGATAGATTGCCTTGTTATAACTATATAAACCGATGCCAGCAAACCAAGATGGAGTCATATGCAAAAGGCTTTTGCCAATCCGACAAGTATTCCGACCTATTCTCAACACTATGAGATCGGACACTCTCCTCCTCGCGGCGACCGGCCTTGCTGGCACGGCTGTGGCCGGTAAGCCGGACCCGGAAACACTGCCTCTCCCTCCCATGGGCTTCAACAACTGGGCGCGCTTCACCACCGGCATCAACGAGTCCATCTTTGTCGACGCCGCCGCGGCCATGGCCACCAACGGCCTCCTCGGCGCCGGCTACAACCGCATCAACCTCGACGACGCGTGGTCCACGACCAAGCGCAACGCGACGGGATCCATGGTCTGGGACTCGACCAAGTTTCCCAAGGGCCTGACGTGGCTGTCGCAGCACCTCAAGGCCGCGGGCTTCATCCCCGGCATCTACAGCGATGCGGGCACGCTCTCGTGCGCGGCGAACTACCCCGGCACCCTCAACCACGAGAAGCAGGACCTGCACGACTTTTACGCATGGGGCTTCCGCTACCTCAAGCTCGACGGGTGTTACGTCTCGGATTACCGGTCCGTGTACGGGCTCTGGCTGGACCTGATGGCCGCGTTCAATAAGGACAAGGCGCAGAGCGAGCGCATCGTCTTTTCCAACTCGGCGCCGGCGTACTTTGCTAACCCGAGTGACTTGCAGGGCTGGTATTCTGTCATGGTGCAGGCGGCGGCGGGGGGACAGCTGGCGCGGCACTCGTACGACGTGGCGACGTATAGCGCCAACCCGGCGTGGTCGAGCGTCATGAGCAATTACGGGTTCCAGGTGCGCACGACGCGCTTCCAGCAGCCGGGCTTCTTCAACGACCCGGATTTCCTCATCGCGGACCACCCGGGCCTGACGCTCGACGAGAAGAAGAGCCAGTTTGCGCTGTGGAGCAGCTTCTCGGCGCCGCTCATCATCAGTGCGGATATACCCCGACTGAACAAGGACGAGCTGGGCTTCTTGACGAATAAGAACCTGATTGCGGTGAACCAGGACCGGCTGGTGCAGCAGGCGGCCCTGGCGAGCCGCGACGCGACCTGGGATGTCCTGACAAAGAGCCTGGCGAATGGGGATAGGCTGGTTACGGTGCTTAATAAGGGCAATGCGGCGGCCGATTTGACCGTGTCGTGGGCGCGTATTGGTGTGCGGCCAGGCAGCGCGGCGACGGTTCAAGTGAGGGACTTGTGGACGGGACAGACGTCGACGATCAAGGCTAGCAGTGGCGGGATTACGGCGCACGCAGTACCCAAGCATGGCACAGCCGTCTTTCGCATCTCAGGTACCGCGCTGAATATGGTGCCGACGGGCATTATCCTAAATACTTGGTCCCTGCATTGCCTGACTGATTCGGCCTCGGGCGCAGCGACGTGGACTACCTGTAATGCGTCGGACAGCCAGTCCTGGACGGTTGACAAGTCGGGCCGAGTGAGCAGCCTGCTGAACCCGGGAAGCTGCCTCGTGAGGCATAGTAGTAACGGGGCCGTTTCGACGAGCAAGGATGGGTGTGCGGCGAATGGCTGGCACTTTCCGGTGACGGGAAATATTGTGCACAAGACGAGCGGAAAGTGTGTGAATGAAAATGAGGATGCGTCGACGGCGGCGGTGGACTGCGGTGAGGTGGAGAATAGACAGGTGTTTGGGGTGCCTGTGGGAGTGGAAATTGATTATTCGTAAATGCTGGATTGTAGCATTTTATTTTCAACTTGTTTGTCGCGTTTCCCGTTTTCATCAAGCACCGTTTGTACAGCAGCTGAGATGATGACCATTGCCGCTGAGCTGATTCGCCCGCAGCATGTGTTTGTTGCACCAAAACCAAACGCCTGTAACTGGCGTTTGCCTGAGAACATGTAGTTGTTCTTTGTAAGCGGCGTTAATATTGAATCGGAAAATGATTCCGAATACAAATGCCGCCAAACAAAAAAATTAGCTTCGGCCCAGAGGAGCAATAAATACTATTTCCATCTTATCAGCGGAACAACCATCTATCTATCCGAAACCGGAACTCGATTCCACTGCATCACATCGATAACAAGCCACATAAATTCCAACCCCGCAAACGAGATGGGCCCATGACTCCATCTTCGAATCTGGGGACTGCAAGGGGGGGGTATGGGCGCGAATATTGATAACAAGCATGATACAATCCATAAAACCAGGGGCGAGTATCTTATTGATTTCCATGACAAAGCCTGCTGTCATCACTGGCCACTGTTTTCAAACTCGTCATCTTACCAGCTCCGGCCGCCCTTGACAAGGAATAATGGCAACGCCCGCTCTCCCCATGGTGGTGGTCAACCCCGCGATGCCACGGGGTTCAGCCGAATATGAGCAAAAGCGAGCAGCGAGCCAGCAGCGTCTGGCCGACAGCATCCCCGTCGCACTCCGTCTACCGCAGCACATCATCGACTCGGCGCCCAAAAACGTCACCGCCATCCCGCGCCTGTCCGGCCTGTTGACGGAGCGGGAGCTGCACATCACCGAAGCATACGATGCCGTCGCGCTGGCCGCGGCCCTGGCAGCCAAGACGTACTCGGCCGTCGAGGTCGCCGCCGCGTTTTGCAAGAGAGCCGCCATGGCACACCAGCTCACCTGCTGTCTGACCGATTTCTTCATGGACGAGGCGCTCGCCCGCGCAAGGGAGCTCGACGACCACCTCGCTGCGACGGGGCGTACCGTTGGCCCGCTGCACGGCGTGCCGACCAGCCTCAAGGCGCACATGCCGCTGCGAAACCACCTCCTGGACCTGGGCACGCTGAGCTCCGAGAAAGTCGTCGACTATGACAGCCACGCTATTGAGATACTGCGCGCTGCCGGCGCCGTCTTTTACTGCAAGACGAACCAGCCGCAGCTCATCATGCATCTCGAGTCGGCGTCCTTTCACGGCCGCACCCTCAACCCGCACAACACGGCCCTGACGTCCGGCGGGTCCAGCGGCGGCGAGGCTGCGCTGCAGGCTATGCGTGGCTCCGTCTTTGGCGTCGGCAGCGATATCGGTGGTAGTATCCGTGGACCGGCTGCCTTTTGCGGCATCTACGGCTTCAAGCCCACGTCGAACCTGCTGCCCCGCAAGGACGGCCTGCCCGGCAACGCCGCCGCGGAGCTGACCGTGCCGGCTACTTTCGGCCCCATGTCGCGGTCCCTGCGCGACATGGACCTCTTCATGTCCGTGTTTTCCGCCGCGAAGCCCTGGCGCGTCGATCCCCGTCTCAGCACCACGCCATGGACCGGACTCGCCACCCCTGCCGGCCACAGCCCGCCGCTCAAAGTCGGCTTCATGATGACAGACGGCGCGATTCAGCCGCAGCCGCCCGTCGTCAGGGCGCTCCAGTGGGCACAGACGCAGCTGCAGCGCGCCGCGCCCGACGTCGTCGAGGTCAAGCCGTTTGCGCCCCTGCGTACCCAAGAGGCCGCCCAGAATGCGCGCACCGCCTACTTCCCCTATGGTGTCGACGCCACCCGGCAGAGCTTGCAGGACGCGGGCGAGCCGCTGCTGCTGCTGTCCGAGTGGACGGTGCGGGATGCCGAGGCGGCGCCTACCCCCACGACAGAGGGCCTGTTTGCGCTGAGCAACAAGAAGGAGCAGTTTTGGTGTGATTGGGCGGCGCACTGGAACAGGCAGGATGTGGATGTGCTGATTTGTCCGGCGTTTTATGGGCCTGCGCCGAGCCACGAGACGGCGTTTTATTGGAATTATACGATTCTGTTTAATTATCTGGATATGCCGGGCGTGGTGATTCCGACGCCGATTGTGGCGGGTCCGAAAGGCACGGAGCGGTATGAAGATGACGAGGACGATGACGGGAAGAAGAAGCCGCTGAGTGAGGAGTGTGAGCATGTGCGGAGGCTCTGGGACGAGGGCGACTTTGAAGGTGCGCCGATTGCACTGCAGGTTGTTGCTCGGAGAGGCCATGATAATGAGCTGTTTGGGGCGCTGGAGCAGCTAAAGAAATATTTGAATGTCGAGTGAACTGATTCTAGTTATAGCGAGTAAGGTACGAAACGTAAAATCTGGTCGAGCACATTTTATCAAATGTATAGTATCCTTCATCTGGTTAAACAAACAGTTTTGGTCGAGTATTTTGAATATTGGTCGTGTCATCTCTCATTTTCATACATGCCCCGAATTACACATCAACATCTCGTACTGCGCACCATGCCTCTCGCGACTTGGTTCCCTGGCTCGGTAAACCCGTCGTTACTTTACATCCCACTTTGATGCCTTGCTCAGCCAAAGTCCCGGCTTCACATTCGTGTCGGTGCCGGATCCCTGGTCGTAAGTGTACGCCATTTCATTTGTCGTCTCACTCGTGATAAGCTGGCAATTCGAGTCTACGGACCCAACCTTCTTTTTGCGACCGTTACTACCCATCAGCTTGGGCAACTTGACGCTGCTCTCGGTGCAGCGCGATGTCTGACTGCCTCTGGATCGAAAGTTGTGGCTCCACCAGCCGCCAAAGACGACGACAATCGGCCGCATGGTCGGGAGACAGCCTGTGCTCGTTAGCATTGCGTGGCTGCCAAGATGTCATCTTGTACTCACACGTCATGAGACTTAGGTGCACTTCGGCAGCTGACCACACGACAAGCGGTGTGCAGTTCCACATGGTATCGTCGGCGTACGAGTCGTAGCTTGAAGAGACGACCAGCATCATAATCGATGCAGCCATGACCCTGGAAACGAGGTTGGTAATGGGTTGGTTGTCAAGGGGCATCAGACATGAAGCAGCTTACATGAACCCAAACATGAACATGCACAGAATGGCTGCTTTCTGTACAAATGGGATCGACATGCGGCCAATTTGACCTGGACAGTTACTATTAGTTCTGGAAACGCAACGGGAATGACTCGCCTGGAAATACCAGTCCTCGCGTGTACTAGAAACATACTTGCAGGTAGTGCGATCAACGCCAGATCAAGGACCAGATGGCTCGAAACCGACCAAAGAAAGAATTGTGCTGGATTGACGGTGCAATTTCCTTCGATACTCTTGTTCCAGAAGAAACGCGGTGGATAGCATTGGAAGACGGCGACGAACAGCTACGACCAAGTTAGTGAACCGAGATGACGATGCCCATCTGCAGGCCTCACCACCGCAACTGCGACAGTTACCAGTTATTTGTAAAACTTACTCGCACAACAAGCCAAATTGACGCCAGCGCCGTGAGCAGTAGCACTGCCAAGCGTGCAGCCGTGATGGACTGAAAGAGGCGCCAGTAGAGCGCCAGCAGCGACAGCTGTGCTGCACCTATCGCAACCGTATACGCATGCTCCTCGATTTCTTGTACCATGCGCTGGTAATACCGTGCCTCTTCTACTGGTACAGGCAAATCATCGAGATGCAGTCCTAGACCTTTTGTAATGACTGGTTGTATGACGATTTAGTACACAACCTTGCGGGAGCTCTGGCTTGAAGAATAAGTACACACGAAAAAAGACGGAAATATTATAGGCAATGCAACCGGCCTAAAAGAAGAAAAGACAAAAGTAGTTAGTCATGATGCGTCTGCGGCAAACGCTGTGGTGCACCTCGTTCTACATTTTCTGTATGCGGCGAGTCCTTCGATTCAACTACAACGAGCAAATCGGCTTCCGTGGCCTCAAGCCATCAGGGGACGCAAGAGACGTACAAAAGACAAGACAGCGAACCAGTCGTCCCACCACAAGCGCACGTTTCTGATCTTGCGGGCGTAGAAGCGCAAAGCGAGCGTAATCGATGCAGTGATGAATGTGGCGACGACGCAGACGTATACTCCAGGCTGCAGCGACTCGACGGCCATTTTTTTTTTGTTTTGCAGAGTTCTCACCGGGAGAATCACACCGTGGCACCCTACTGTAGATTGTATTGCCCGTCAGTCAACAGCGACAAGGTTACTCAGTCAGTCATTCCTTAGACACTCTCGCTATAGGTAGCGGAGGGGGAGTGAGGGATCTGGGAAAATTGCAGGTTTCGAAATAAGAAAAAAATAGCATAGATGGATGGAGATGAAGGCTTGGGGGATCGGATATAGACCTGGGGGCCGGGCGGTAACTACCGTATAGCGGGCTGGGATATTCGAGGAGTGGGCAAGGGTCTGACTGCACTTATTACTGAGACAGATGACAACTTGGCAAGTATCGGTGCAATCGTGTTACGAGTAGAGCTACAATGGTGACACCGATTCTGTTGCAACTTGCAAGGTGGCATAACAACCTAAAGCGGCCCAGTCGCCCGTGCATATGACCACAGGTTCCAGCAGGCTGCATTCGCGGCCATGTCGAGGCATGTACTTGTAACTTTTGTCACGCAGCAGCTCATCGAGGGGGCCACCCCGCGGGAAAAGTAATTAGTTGTTGGGGGCTGTATACCCGTCGCTGGCTGCGTTTAGGGTTGCAACAGGACTGGAGTCTTGAAGCTCGACTGCAGTCTTGAATCTCTGCCTGTACCAGTTGATTGATACACAGGCAGGCCACGTTGCTGTGAATAGTGCGAAAATGGCGCACTGCAAATGTCCTTGCGCAGTTGAGCATTGTTGTGTTGAAACAGTTAATACTGGTGGCCGAGATTGTTTCTTTATCTTGAATGTACGCGACGGGGCACTATGGAGTCTCGACGCCGCTGTTTTCGATAGATTTCGCCGTTGTTGATCTTGCTTCTTTTTAAGTCCAATGCAATTCCTCTGCGTAAATAATTCACGCCAGCCCCATGTATGAATAAGTAACAGCAGGCTTAGTCGGGCAGGCATGCAGGTAGACGCGCGCGAAGCAATAATTATACCAGCACGTCTATAAGTAGTATATGAAGGCGTATAATACTCGACAAAATATCTATAGTACTCTATATATTATAGCGTATAATGTTGTTGTATTATTTATCGCCTAGGGGGAGCCTTTAGGAGGCTAATAGGCGTGCGCTCGCTATAACTAACTATTAGGGGGCTATGTAGAGTATAGAAATAGTAAAGCGTGTCTTGTACGGATAAGTATCTTATGGATTTATAGACTATGTGTGAGGATGTATAGGTTAGAATGCTTAATTAACTAAGCTATATCTACTGTCCTAGCTAAGTGTCTAAGCTAAGGCCTAGGCATATAATAGGTGCCATCGTCTTTTAGGCTAATGTCCTCACTACTTATCTTATTCCTTATAATAATAG
>JAPFSE010000151.1:0-55179 GCA_030777785.1 Beauveria caledonica | reverse complement strand
AGGCGGGCGCGGGCGCGGGCGCGTGGGCGGTCAGCACGCCGCGCGACGCGCGTGATGCCACGCTCATCAGCTACCCGCCGCTGTACGTGGTGTCGGAGCACGACCCGACGCGCACGGGGCGTCCTCGGAGCGTCTACTACGAGGTGAGAATCAGCCGCGGCAGCCCGTCGGTCAACGTGGCGCTGGGCTACACAGCGCTGCCGTACCCGGGCTTCCGGCTGCCCGGGTGGCACCGCGCGTCGCTGGCGGTGCACGGCGACGACGGGCACAAGTACATCAACGACCGCTGGGGCGGCAAGGACTTTACGGTGCCGTTTAAGCGCGGCGAGACGTACGGCATCGGGCTGCGCATCGGGCCGTCGCGCGACGGGGCGGCGCACAAGGCGAGCGTGCACGTCTTCTTTACGAGAAACGGCGTCGAGGCGGGCGGGTGGGACCTGCACGAGGAGACGGACGCGGAGCAGGACTTGCCGGTGACGGGCTTGGAGGGCTTCCACGACTTGTGCGCGTCGGTGGGCGTGTTTGAGGGTGCCGAGTTTGAAGTGGTGTTTGATCCGGCCCAGTGGATGTATCGGGGCATTGGGAAGGAGTGATGGCTGAGATGGCGACGGCAATGTGTAGGAAGGCGCGTTAGCCCGGCGACAAGTGTTAAGTTGAAGCGATGATGAGTAAGATTCTTCTGCAACTTGCAGAACTACAATCAATAGCAAGATATCATTCTATACCAAACCAAATGTTTTTTAGACATGAACGTGCTCGCCAGTCGGCGGCCCCCACCCGAGGCGCTGCGCTGACCTACCCAGGTGCCTAGGTACTACAAAAAAAAAGGTTACCGCGTGCCGCCAAGGCGCAAACCGCTCTCTGCAACGCCCGACATCTCCTTCTCCCACCTTGATTCATCCGCCGCCGCGTCCACATCACTCTCTGCGCGCGCGACCGACCCGCCATGGACGTTGACGATGATAATGACATGCTCGCCAGAGTTGCGGGCGGCGAGACGCTTGAGCTGTACGTCCGCGTAGCCGGAAACCCGACCGCACGTGCGGCGCGCCGCTTGTTTGCTAACAGAGGGGGAAAAACAGGGACGCCTGGCCTGCGCTGCAGATTGACATTCTCGCACGCCTAGACACGGTATGTCTCTTACCGCTACATGGTTGGTCTGGTTGGCGAGGCAGAGAATTTGGAGGGGCTAACGGTGACGGGGGTGGTTTGTTCATTGGCAGATTGCGCACACGGCATTCACAATACCCGACCTGGCTCCGCCGCGCCAACAGCGACGATCCCTTGATAACGGCGAGCGCACAGCTTCGTCGCCAATGGCTGAGCCTTCTTCGCAAGAGGCCGACAAGGAAAATGCGCCGGTTCGTACCGACGACGATGACGACGAGACAAAAGAGGGTGGGGAAAAGGCCGACGACGCGCCTGAAGAGCCCAAAGAAGCTACGGCGGCGGGCGACGACACAGACACCGTCATGGAAAGGGGCAACGAGATAAACACAGAGACGCCAAACGAGGAAGCAACAACACAATCAAACACACAGCTAGAAACATCCGCCGGCAACGCCCCGTCAGGATCGATAGCGGCAGACCCCGGCAGCAGCAGCAGCAGCAGCAGCAGTAGCAGCAGCGTGCCAAAGCTCCCGGTCCAGCTCGCCGCTATGCTCAGCGACATCAAGAGCCACTTGCAGAGCTTTGTTCACGCGCCGCCGCACACGCTGCAGCGCTTGGCCGACCTAATACTACGCCCGCGCGCGCACTACCGCGCCCTAGCCACGTATCTGCACGCCGTCGACCGCGTCGTTCAGGTCACCTCGGGACTCAGCACGTACCCGCTGCCGCCCGCCATCCCCGACATGTCGTCGATGCACATCAACGGCGTCGACGGGAGTAAGGACCCCGCGGCGTCGGTGACCTGGAGAGCGCCGACCCTCGGCGCGTACAGCGCCGGCAACAGCACCCACGCGGCCGTGGGCTCTGACGAGGCGCTGGGCGGCGCCCTGCTGACGCCGATTCCGTGGCTGACGCGGCGAAGCCCAGAGAGCGTCGATGCGGTGTCTACAAGTAGCGGCGGCGGCAGCACTGCCGGCGGGAGTAGCGCAGGCGGTGGCAGTGGTGCGCTGATCCACAGCGAGAGCACTGAGACGATTGACGGGCCCAACGGTGTGGGCAGCATTGAGACGGTCTCGGTGAGCGTCAATGGCGTGCCTTCGACTGGCCACGCGCGCGGCGTCACCCAGGGGGAGCTGCTGCGCCAGGAGCAGCGCGCCGGCGTTGTGCCCGTCAGTCAGCTGTCGCGGAACCAGCAGCAGCACGCCATGCAGCAACACGCGCTCCAGTCGCAGCATGAGGCTGGTATAACGTGTGACGACGAGCCCGACGAGGGCGAGGATGCCGACGACGAGGCGGGACAGCACCGACAGCATCGCCCCGGCGCAGAAGAAGGAGAAGGAGAAGAAGAAGAAGACGAGGTACCGCACGCCCGCGGGCCCGACGAGATTGGCGTGGGCGATACCGGCCCCCAGACCGTCACAACGAGCGCCATGGGCGAGGGCGGCCTCGAGATGCAGGGCATCGACCTCGCCGCCGCCGTCGGACGGCCGCCCGAGGAGGAGCACCACACGGCGCAAGAGCGGAAACGCACGCCAGAGGGCGAGGAGGAGCGCGAGGGGGGACGGCGGGAAAATGAGGAAGAGGCGCCGACGCAGAGTCCCGAGGCGTCGGGGACGAAGCGTGAGGCAGAGGAAGTGGCCGCGGGGGAGCCGGCCAAGAAGCTCAAGGAGGAATGAAGGCGCTGGAGTAGATGGATTGAATGGAAAAAGTCACACGACGATTGTGATGATGGTTTTCTTCATTTTGGCAACAGTTTTATTTAGTGTCCCCTTTTTTTTTCTGGCGCGCGGGAAGATTATGGTGTTTGCATTTTACAAACTTTTTCGTTCTTGTCTCTCTCTGTTGATACCATCTCTCCATATAAAAAAAAGACTTGGGACCATCATCACTCCACAAGTAAAAACAGAAACGGTCCGAAATATCTTATATATACACTTTATCGCAGCCTAAATACTCCCCATAATGCAACAACAATACAGCTTTCTTACTAAAAGAAAGAAAAACAACAAAGAGCACTGCTTAAAAAATCTTGGTGATGCTCTCGCGCGAAATGACGCTATTCTGCTTCTCGTCGCGCTTGACGCGAAAGAAGCTGTCGCAAAAGTCACTACATCGCATGTGCCGCAAAAAGTCCTCGTCGTGGGTAATGACAATGAGCTGAAAGTTGCTCTGGGCTTGGCGGGCGCGGATAATGGCGTGCAGGCTCTCGGCGAGGCTCTTGATGTTGTCGCGGTCGAGGTTGGTGGTGGGCTCGTCGAGGGCGACGAGGCCGCAGTTGACGCCAAACGACTCGGCGAGCGCGAGGCGGACAATGATGCTGGCGAGCACCTTTTGGCCGGCCGAGCAGCGCCCGCGCATGTCCATCTCCGCGTCCTGCTTGACCATGCACAGCCGGTAGTTGTAGTTGCGCCGGCCCGTCGTGCCCTCGTTGTCGGAGCGAATCAGGATCGTGTCAATGTCGGTGCCCTGGTAGGTGCTCTGCCACAGCTCCCCCGCGATGCGGTTCACCTCGGCCATCTTCATGGCGTGGAACTGCATCACGGCCTTGTCCACGGCCGATCCGCACTGCGCGAGGTCTTCAATGGCCGCCTTGGTCGTCTCCACGCGAATGTGCGACTCGCGGTACTTTTGCTTGGCGTCCTTGTAGTCCATTTCCCACTCCTTGAGGAGGCGGTCCAGATCCTCGTCTTTGGTCTTCATCGCCCCCATGACTGAGCCTCGTTCGGCAAAAAGCCTATTGGACTGATTCTCAAGGGCACGCGCTTCACTTTGCAAACGTTCATAGTCTTCATGAGCATTCCGATCTTCCAGCTCGTCAATCTCGTCTCGTAAAACCTCTAGTGTTCTCAAGTGTTTGCGGTAATTCAGATTATCGTTGATATTCTCCTTTGTGCGGTCTCCATTATCAATGTCTTGTTTCAGCTTGTTCGTGCGTTGAGTCAGCTCAGTAATTTCTGCTTCTGTAGTTGTTATATTCTGCTCCAAAGTTGCAATGGCGCGCTGATTTGAAGCCAGGTTGGAGGCGCCACCGCGGTCTTCATAGTCTTGAATATCTGACTCAATCATCTTGATCTCGTTGATTGACGTGGCAACTGAATCTCGGTTTTCGGTAATGGCCTGCTCTTTTGCCCTACCGCGCTTCAAAGTGTCGTCGCGAATAGACCGTGCTTCTGTGATTCGAGGCTCGACCTTTTCCAGCTCCTGATCAGCGCGTTGTATGGCTTCGCGTTGGTGGGCTAGCTCTTCTTTGAGATTCTGTATTTGACCTTGTAAATCTTCCTTTTTATCGAGTTGGCCTGAAGTGAGGCTGATCTTGTTTCGCAATTCGCTCTTCTCAAGCTCAAGGGCGCTGATCTGGTCTCGAGCTCGCTGTCTGTCATTTGTGAGTTTTGCAGCTCGATTTTTCGAGGTGCGCATCTGCTCTGAGACGGTGCCTTGAAGTTCATGAATCTCGTCGGCACTACGACCAGTGCCAGCAGATTGTTGCTGGGAAGCAATGCGCTCAACCTGGCTTTCGGAGTCTTGAATCTCCCTTAGAGTCTGTCCGATGTTGCTGACAGTCTTTGACATGTCGTCCATATCACGTTGCTTTTCTTCTTCGGCGGCAACAGCGGCATCGCGTTCCTCGAGCAGTCTTTCAATCGACTCATAATCGGTTTCAATCGACTTGCCCTCATTGCGCAGCTCAGGAAGCTCCTTGCCCAATCTCTCGTATGTATCATACTGGCTTCGCACGGCAACAAGAGATTGCAAGGTAGACGAGGCTTCACTCAAATCTTGCTCGGCCTCTACTTTCGTCTTCGAGTTCAAATGTCGGTCAATCTTGGCGCGCAACCGGTCGATGCTAGCAGCCTGGTTGTCGTCAAAATGCCGATCACAAAGGAGACAAGTCTTCTTTGCATCAAGTGCCCGCTTGCATTTGGTATAGTAGTCTTTGAGGGCATCAATGAGACTGAGGTCGTCTCGCAAAGTCTCTATTTGCTGCTCCGTTGCCGAAACCTCTTCCGGATAGTCTTCTATTACGGCAGAATCTCGCACGCTTTGGAGCGCTTTGAGAACTTGCTCCTTGCACCCGTTTTGCTGCGTCTGCTTTTGTTCGTAGGTCTCTTTGACAGTTTTGAGCTTGTAGTCAACCTTGGCTTGCTTTTGGCGGGTCTGTTCTTGATGCTGGCGAGCCTCTTGAAGAGATTTGTTCTGGGCTGCGAGTAAAGTTTGAAATTTACCTTCTAGGTTCTCAGGGTTCCAGTCGCCGCCAATAACTTTATCCAGCTTGGGTGTCCAAGTCTCGGTAAGCGTAGTCAGCTTGAGTTTGCGATCAGAAAGCTCCTTCTTGCGAAAATCTAGTTGGGCTCGTTCAGAGGCGAGACGGGTGCATTCAATCAACTCTCTCCCTAGCTTATCACTCTCGCTCTCGAGTTGCCAGAGCTTTGTGTTTTCCTCTGTTAGGTGCTTGTCCCAAGCTGCTGTCTCGAATTCTTGCTGAACTTGCGAGAATTTACCTTCCAGTTCCCCCAGTTGGCCGTCAAGGATAGCTTTCAGAGCCTCGTCAACGTTTATCAACGAAGATTCGTTCTGCAACACAGTTGTTCTCTTCTCAATAGCCCCCATCCGCTGCTTGGCGGAAAGTCGATCTTGTATTCGAGCAGCTTTTTGTCCTTCGAGCTCCGAGATGGTAGCAGACGCTTTGTCAAGCTCCGCAGCATTTTCCTTTTGCAGACGCTCCAGGTCTCGCTTCTTCTCAGCAAAGAGTTTCTGAATTTTGTCATTAAACTGTTTGATGAGCGCGTCGGTCAAGTCGTCGTCGTAGCCGCGGAAGCCGTGACGCTGGGCAGCCTCTTGGACCATTTCCATGCGCATCTTTAGCTGGCGCTCGTGCTTTTCCTTGTCCGACTGGTGTTTGCCCTGCTCGGCAAGCTTGGTAGAAAGACTTTTGCGAGACTTGGCAAGATCTTCTTGGAGCTCACTGTAGTGGATCTTGTTTCGATTCGCCTCTTCACTCTGGCGGTGCATACTCTCTTCGTACTGTGCTAGTTGGCGTTCAAGCGATGCATCGTCTTCGGGAAGCTCATTTATTCTCTGTCGCAGCTCGTTGACGGCATCTTGTCGATACTCGAGCTGTTCACGCTTGTTGCCGAGATTTTGCACAACCTGTAAAAAGCTGTTTGCCTGCTCGCGCTTCTGCCTGATTTTGTCTTGTGTGTCTTGCATTTCTGCCGTGATTGCTTCACATTTCTCGCGCGCGGCTTCGATCTCGGCTTGTAAACCAGTCATGCGCTTCTCAGCACGTTCGCCCCGATCTTTGTTGACCTTATTATGGGCCTCATCGTTCTGAAGTTTGCCCAGTTCCTCAACCTGCTTTTTGCGCAGAACCTTTAAGTTCTCAATGGCTTTTGTATATTTCAAGGCTTCAAATATTTCGTCAAATCGCTTCTTCAAGGCCGATGGTTCGCTGAGAGGCCACAACGACTCGTCTTGGTGGCAGAAGATGACGGCATCGAGGATAGCGGGGGAGACACCAAGTCGCTCGGGAATCATTTCGTCGAGTTGTGCTTGTCTGGTAGATGTGGTGGTCCTTTCACCATTGTTGACCACAACGAGGGAGCAATCGAGAGTCTTTTGCGAGCGGGTGGTCTTCTTGACTGTCAACTGCAAGCTTCTGGTGGCGACATGCTGGCGGTCGTTGATGGAACGGAACTGAAGCTTGACCTGGGCCATGACCTCTTTTTCGCCGCATAGCTAGGCAGTGTTAGGGAGTTGACGCGACTCTGGAGTAGTCATGCGCACCTTTGGGTCATGAATAAATGCACCGCCCTTGCTGTTGGGCGGCAGCTCGCCAGTTGTCGCATACTTGAGGCACTCGATGATGGTTGTCTTTCCAGAGCCATTGTAGCCAACAATGAGAGTCAGTGGGGTGTTGAATTGGATGGCCTCGCGGCAGGCCGGACTGAAGGAGCGGACGCCGGAGATGGAAAGCTTCTCAATGCGGGACATTTTCGAGGCCTGCCAGAGGGAGGGCCATGCACATGAGAAGATTGAAGCTGGCGACGGATCGTGAATGGATCAGTCCCGGAGGTGGCTTTACACTTGGTGTGGGTCAAGTCTAGGCAAGCAGCCAGCGGCAGACGCGGTGCGACAGTGGACACGCGTTAACGGTGATGCGTGCTCACGTGCAGTCTGGCCTCTGAGGTCAATTCATACAGATGATTTCTCCGGATGCGATTGCGCTGAAAATTCCAACTATGAAAAAGTGGAATATTGTCAAAATAGGGGAAGCACATTTGCTACGACTGAAAAGCACTTGGACAGATTACTAGACGTCTTGAGATTCTAAGATCAAGGGTATTGGTATTGCGGCTACGTGAGGGCTGACTTTAGCGCTAGGAGCAACATGAATCCGAGGATATATCTCTCTCCATCATTATTATCATCTCTTCACCATAGTTATTATTAACAGGCCAGTGGAAATGCTGCCCGTGCCGCCCCAGACTGAACTGAGCAAATTAGCCAAGCTCTTGGCGATGGAGGGCGGGCTTCAATACATATTCGCGGGCACTTGGCTGGTGAATGACTGACGGAAGTAACAGACGGGCGCATTTGGGTACAGGAAAGGCTCAGGCGACGACATTGTTGTGATGGTGGGAACATCACAGGGTCAGAGCAAGGGCATGCAGATTTCATATCCAGGGTCCAGTGGCCAGACGGGGCCAGTGGGTGATGGGGCAAGAGGCCTGTCGAGTGTCAAGGGCGGTCTGGATGCTGCCGCTGTGCAAGAACGGCCAGGTCATGAATCCGCCACGATTTTGGGACGCATGGGAGGGTGGGTGAATAATGAAAATACAGGATGTGAGGATACAGGGTATGATTCGCCATTGCCCATTTCTGCCGGCGCGGCGCAGATCAGGCAGCGGCTGAGTTCCGATATGTCAATCACATTATTATCTATCACATATTAAGGACCGATGTCAGGACAAGGGTCGGGGAAGACTCCCGAAAGAGCAGGCCATGTATCAACTAAAGCGGTCGTGGAAAGCTAAAATGTCCGAGCCGGGCGACACAAGGCAAAGAACGAGGCCGAGGTGATGGTCATGAGCAGGAAAAACCCGCGGCGAGATATTGATTAGTGATTGAGGTTCAGCCTGATTGCCTGGCACCGATTGCCTGGCACCGATTGGACTGATCGGATTGGCGGAATGCAGAGCAAGTACGGAGTACCAGAAAGTAAGAGGAGCGAAAGTGGTAGCGCGGGTTGCGCAGGTTTGTCTAGTTATGGTGAAGAACGCGGGCTCTGTGCGGTGCGAGAGTTTTAAAAGATCCCCTCTTTTTTTCTCTAGATTATTGACGAGCGGGCTCTAGTTACATTGAAGTGGTGATAAGAAAGGAGAATAAAGTAAAGGAAAAAGTAAAGAGAGACTAGTAATGCAGGATGTGAGGCACAAGCTGACGGAGCATTACGAAAACGATGGAAGAAAAAGTGGCTAGAGAATGATGCGGGTGTGGCTAGAGCGGCGGCGTGATTAGCCTTGGAGTGGCAAGGAAAGACGATTGTACAGGGATGCCATTCCAGCGACTTTTCGATGCGCCACAAGGCCAACAACGCCAAATGCCCTACCTTAGGTACGGGGTAGAGTGTCAATGTCAAGCAATTTACCATGTACATACACGCACCAAGAATCCACCAGCTCGCTGCACCGCTTCGCCCCGCCTTGCCATAGTTACCGTGGAGAGATTGGCAAGTACCTATTTATCAGTCCTAGGTAGCCATGTGGAGGACAGAAAGAGTAGAGCAAAAAAGCCCAGGTCCATGTTCCAAATTAAATGAAAGCTTTCTTGAGCTTATTAACGTGCGCAGCTGTAATAGAAAAGACAGTATAAAAAATCCGCGACCGTTCGGGTTTTTTGTCCCCCCCCCCCTTCGTTAGCGACATGCTGCGAGTTGTCTTGGTGGTCTCGGTGGAGGGCCGGTGGATATTAACTCCCCCTCATCAACTGGGGCCTGTAGGTACCTGCCCGCCGGCGCAGGCCCTGAAAAGATTGACCTAGGTAGGTACCTACTGGATACGGATACTTGATGCAGCATTGCAAGTGTTATACGGATCATAGACGCAGCTGCGGCCGACTCTTCTCATATTTGGATACTATTCCTTCTCTGCCTCGGGCTGTCTGGTCGAAAAAGCCGAGCTGACAGACTGCCCCAAGACGACCATTCGCCCGCTTTTGTTGCAGGACCTTTTGCTCCGGCCCTCCTTTGAACCCCTCGACGACCCTCGTACCGTCGACCCTGAAATTCTGCCTGCAACCTGCAATGACCCTGCTGCAGACTGCAGACTGCAGACTGCAGTGCAGTGTCGAGACTCGCATAATCAGCAACGTTTCTTTTTCAGTGGCGTCTTGGCCCCTAGCTCCATTCAACTCATTGCCTACTGATATCAATCTATCCGTAATAAACAACTAGACGAATAGCTCAGTCGCTCGCCGTCCACACCGAGCCCGCTTATTGTCATCATCCATCGTTCGTGCTAGCAGTGCGCCTTATAATTACAGAGGGCAAGGCCTGCTAAACTTGCCAACCGCCCACCATCCTCACGCCAACCTACCAAGACTGCCAATCCCAACTTTGCCCAAAAGGACTCCTCCCCTCCACATCTGCCTCGCGAGGCCTTCATTTTTTTTCTTCCTTCAAATTCTTTGTCCCAGCCCAGCCCATTTTTACATTTCCCTGCTCTTTGCCCGCCCTCAGCAGACACGAATCGCTCGACATCGCGACATTTCGACATCCATCTAGATAGTTGGCTCCCCGCCCAACGTCTAGGATCCGCCACCATCAACATCCGCTAGTCACCGTCTGAAGCTATAGCTCGCTGCCTCTCGTCCTCGTCGCCGCCGTCGTCTTTGCCCCCCCTCCCCCCACTGGCCAGACCAAAAGCTGGACCAAAGAGCTGGACCAAAGAGCTGGACCAAAGAGCTGGACCAGAGAGCTGGACCAGCCCGCCCGCCCGGGACCTGCTACGTCCCAACTACCTACCCAGCTCGCCAGCTTGCCAGCTCGCCAGCTTGCCAGCTCGCCAGATGCCATTGCTCGCGCGGCTGGCCTCTGCATCATGTCCCAGGGACACGCGCCGCCCCCCAACGGCTACTCAGCCTTCCACGACTTAAATTTAGCCTTTCTCTCAGATGCCTCTGCACCCCAACACATGATGATGTCCTCTGCCGTGGACGACCCCGGCCCTTATAATGCTGACGATGCCATACGCTTTACCGATGCCCAATTGTTTGGCGAGTTCGCATCCGACCTGGGCATGTCCGGCTTTGGCTCCGCCGACGCCTCCCTTGACAGCTTCAACCCCGACTTTGCCCTTGACGCCATGCTGGGCAATAGCCATGCCAATCCCGCTCTCGACCCGCCTTCCAACAATATACCCGGAGGAGGCCCTTCCCCGGTCGGTGGCCCTCCCCAGCCCATGCAGCTCACCAACCCTGGTACAAGTACCCTTAATGAGTTTACGAAGCGCCGAAACTGGCCCGCCAAAATTGTCGAAGAGCTGCGCGACTGGCTGCATATTCTAGACGCCAACGGCCGACTCAAGTTCGTCTCCCGCAGCGTCGCCGAGGTTGCTGGCTACGCCGAAGACAGCCTGCGCGACATCTTCCTTAAAGATCTCATCCACCCCGACGACCAGGGCGTTTTCGTTGCTGAATTCAACGAATCAATCGCCTCTGGCAACCCTCTTCGCATTTTTTATCGCCTCAAGAAAAAAGATGGCGTTTACGCCATCTTCGAGGCTGTCGGCCATGCCCACATCGCCGCCTCCAAGTTTGCGCCCAATCCCAGGAATCAGTCTCCATTCTGTCAAGCTGTTTTCATGGTTGCTCGCCCATATCCTACGCGAAACGCCGCTCTGCTCGACTCTTTCCTCGAACACAAGATAGAAAATGAGCGTCTAAAGCGCCGAATCGCCGAGCTGCAGCGCGAAGAGCAAGCAGATGCCCACGATACTTGCCAGCAACTTTCCCAGGATATGAGCCAGTCTGCAGCCACCGTCTCCAACGTGGCCTTCTCCGACTTGACTGGTCCATCTCCCACGCCCCGGCACGGCTTTGCCAGCGCCGACACGGCAATGGCGGGTACATCAGACAGTCTCGAGTTCAACGGCGCCCTTACCAGAGAGAACCTCGAAGGAGCCGCCACAGCTGCTCACTGGGACTCTCTGCGCGATAAGATGGCCCGCTTTGAGGGAGGCTCTCACGTCGATACCATTGAGATGCTTACCGGCTTGCGCTACATGGAAGGCGAGCGCAGCCGTGGTATTACTACCGGCAATACCAGCCCTGCGCTCATCAAGGGCGATGCTGGTATTGCCATTCCCAAGGATCGCGATGGTCGACTTGGCGAGAAGAAGAAGAAGATCAAGGTGTCTGAGGAATATGTGTGCACCGACTGTGGTAAGTTTGGCATGATGACGTCGCCCGTGGAATATTCTCTGACATTCTCGCTACCAGGTACACTCGATTCTCCCGAATGGCGCAAGGGACCAAGCGGGCCCAAGACCTTATGTAACGCCTGTGGTCTTCGCTGGGCGAAGAAGGAGAAGAAGCGAAACAAGCTAACTGGCGGTGCTCAGCCCACACCGACAGAGTTTGGCGCTGGAAGCTGACACAAAATCATGGCCTTGATCCATGACTCCATTCCACAACAGTGGCTACTACTACAACTTTTGAATTGGCACATGAAAGACACATAGATTTTTTTGGCAAACGAAAACCACTATACAAGCGACGGGATTTGGGCGCAATGGTCTGCGAATCTCTTTTTTAGTTCTTGTTGGTGCATACTACACTATACCAAAGTAGTGCTGGGATACCTGTTTACGAAATCACGGCCGGCGTACACGACTAACGGCCTGCAGTTTTTGATTTCGGCGCCTGTTATTATCCCTCTTTGCCGCGAGGACAGTTTTGCCTACCAAAAGGTGCCACAGTACACGATATAGCGCTTGGGCAAACCAACACATTCATCTAATATGACGTCATTATGCGAAACCATGGGTATCTCGAAGACAGTGACGATTGCTCAAGAAGCAGAGCCCAGAGAATTCTGGTTTTACATGTCGAAGCAGTTATTCATGTCCTGTAAATGATGCAGAAGCCCGAATTCGTCGAGCAGAGCCAGTCCCGGGTCGATGCCGTCAAATGGCGGCGACGATGTCAGAACTAACTCACCTGGTAGGGAAGATTTGGTTCCAAGCTTCCCGAACAGTGCGTCCAGGATGGACGAGATGCGCCTAGCCTCGGACGACACGGCGCTCCCCCTCTGCCAGATGCTGTGTGAGTGCCGCAGCGCGGCCTCGACAACCTCCGGAGCAGGAAGCGCCACGCTGTCCGCATCATTGTCCTCATTATGATCATCGCCGCCTCCGCTGCGCCGCTCGAGGACCGCCTCAAGCAGCGGAGAGCCAAACGGGCCGGCCAGGACACGGTACATGTGCCGGCACAGCACGACGGTGCTCATGAGAAACTCGTGCTTGATGACGGACGATGCCTGAATGCGCTGCGGAAAGAGCGCGCCGCCGGGCTTGGACTCGCTCTCGACAATGGACTGGAGGCCAAGCACCTTGACTGCGGCGCGAATGCACATGGCGTACGACTGGCGGACGTGCGCGCGGTCACCGACGGCGTCGCGCAACTGCTCGGCCTCGTCGCGCGCGTCGCGCGCCATGAGACGGTGCCAATGGATGGCGATGAGGCCCTTTTGCAGCAGGGCGCTGGCGCCGATGCGGTGGATAATGTCGGCGGCCTTGTCAGCGATGCAGCCGAGCATGCTGTGAAACTTGCACTTGTCCGGCAGCTGGTCGTATGTGTCCTGGATGAGCTTTGTCAGCTCCTTTTCGCGCGCCACGGTCGGTGCAGGACCCTCGGGGCCCACGCTCATATTGAAGTCGGTAATGGTGCCGATGACGACGAACAGGCGGTGCTTGGCAATGAGGTGCAGTGTCGGGGTGAGGTCGGTCCAGGGTCGCTCGGGGGGCAGCGCGGCGCAGTCTGGATCGAGGTCGGCGTCGTACAGATTGCGCGGGAGGCGCACATCGGCGGCGCCAGCCTTGATGAGCCGCGGCAGGCCCATCTGCGCCGACATCATGGTATCCATAGCGTGCACGGTGATCCACAGCCGGCGACGCGTCTCCCCTTGGAAGGCGCTGAGGGACGTGAAATGCGACGGGTCGCGGTGATAGCCCATGCGGTAGGCGAGGCGTGTCACGATGCCCGAGAGCAGCCACGCGTCGGCGTGCACGTCGGCGGAGCTGGTGACCTCGATGAACTGGTAGTGCAGCAGGGCCTCGATGGCATAGGCGCCGCCCTTGGTGTACTCGCCGAGGATGAGGCAGGCGACGATCTGGTCGACGTACGGAGGCGTGGAGAGAGGGAACGGGGAGGAGAGCGGCAGGGATGGTTGCGGTGTTGAGGAAGAGGGACTACGGCTGGAGGTGGAGGAGAAGGGAGGAGGCTTGGAGCTGTAGAGGGCCCATGCGGCTTCGGTCTGGCTTGCGACGCTCATGATACCGAGGAGCATGGCAATCCAGAGGATAGGTGTTTCGTAGGGTGATGTCCAGAATTTTTCATACTAGCAGTTGTGATTGTCAGCCCGGATGTAAGTCGAGGCAGTAGTCGGTAGTCGTGATCGGTCTATGCGTACCTGACGGAGGAAGCTCCCAGAATGGATGACGGCGACTAGAGCGGCCCGTGTTAGCTGATATCTCGAGACGCACATTCTTGTGGGAGGTCATCGACGCACGCGGCAACATCATGTTGTTAAAGTACAGCAGCACGAGCCGATCCACGACGTCGCGCGTCGGCATGGCCCGAAGAATATCGTCGAGTGAGTGCGTCCTTTGCCCGCCAAACAGCAGCTGGAAGCGCCTCTTGCCCGGCGGCGCCGCAGCCGGCGGCCGCATTGGCGACTCATGGTCATGCCCGACTTCATCTCCCTTGTAGTACTGGTTGTCGCTCTGATCGCCGGGGAAAAAATCGTCGTCGTCGGCGTCAGCATCGGCATCGGCATCGGCGCCGTCGGCGGGGGTCGGCCAAAAGGACTTGAGCTCAGATAGGCCGCTGAGCACGGCGCTCCAGTGCGGGCTGCTTACGTAGGCACTCTTTGCGCTGTCGATTTTCAGCTTGCCAATGTCGGGCGCATGCGACGACGACGACGGTGGCGAGGTGACGGTGGTCGGCGCCGGCGTAGTCGCGAGAGGTTCGGCGCATTTGGCGCATAGCTGAGGGGGTATTGATGTATCGGAAGGAGAACCCTGCTGGAGGAGCTGCACGACGAGGCCCTCGAGATGGTTGATGCGGTCTTGGAAGCTGGCGGCGGCCGTGGCGGGCGCGGACGGGACGACGGTGCTGTTGTCGGGGAAGGCGCAGGATGAGGCGAGGCCCCGGGACGAGCAGTTCCAGCAGGGCTGCACGCGGTTGCATCGCAGTCTTTTGATTTTTGAACCTGTTAGCCGGTACGCTCATCGGCTGGGGGCGCCAAAAACAATAACAAAAAGAAGGATTTTAACAAAGAAAGGTCGTTACTTTCTCTTGCGGCACAGGTTGCAGGACAGCTGCACCTTGTCCCTGCGCCGCCGGGCTGTCTTGGCCTTTTCTGCGTCGGTTGACATGACAGCTGTGCCTCTTTGATGTCCTTTACAACGACGGGGAGAAGGAGGGAGAAGAGAGAGGACGGAAAAAGTCAGAGGAAGCTACGGCGGTCGATAGTGTAGAGAAGCGTTGAGTTGCGGATGGTGGGGTGTGGTGAGAATCAGCCTTGTCATCATTGGCAAGGCTGGCGAGAGGTCGGGCCCGAACGGAGGGAGGGAGGGAGGGAGGGTCGAAGGATCGGCGTCAGCCCAAGCCCACAACTCAGAATAGCCTGTGAAGATTGTCGCTTGTTGTTGCTTGAGATCTGTTTTACTGACGGGGACATTTCTGGGTATATTGCACGCATCTCGACGTGTAGATGGAGGGTTGCAAACAGCAAATAGTCTGCAGCGAGACTTGACCTTGTATGGCGGTACAATCCCTACAACAGTTTACTAGGTAGGCATTTGTCTTGCCACCGCCTCTCTGGTTTTCGTTTGCTGAGCCGGGTTTTAGGCCCAAGGATCGTTGACGCCTTGCACCACTTGGTTTCTGCTCCTTTAATAGTAAGTATGAAATTAGTTGGAAAGCTACGCATTGACGAACCGCTAGGCGCTGCGCTGTTGATGCCGGCCAACCGGCTTCCGAGCAAGATTACGGCGGGCCAAGGTTTGAGGACCCCACGTCGGGCGTTTCTGTTGTATCTAGGTATCTATTCACATCATTCGTTATGCCCTCTTCATTCGAGCCTTTACTTGCCTCGAACTTGTCGTCTTTGCGTACATACAAGTGCAACATCCGGCGATAGTACGAGGGCATATATCGGTACGCCAGTTCACAATCTGACATTAAGAGTTGGCCTTTTCTTTTCAGCTGAAAAGGCTATTATTGACCATATGAGCGTTCCCCCTCTTATTCTCCATCAAAGCCCACAGGGATCGCGGCAAGTCCCTTTTATTAATAATTTATTGGCGGTAGAGTGCTCCAAGCTCTGCATTATTATTATTGGTCACCAGCTTTCATCAAGCAAGTGGTATTACTTTGTACGCCTCGAGGAACCCTGCCAACCCCGCCTATTGCGTAGCCTTTTTGTGCTTTGCCATGTGCTACTAGTTAAGTAATTAGTCCCGCCAAGCAAAGGACGCGGGTCACCTCTCTTTTTTTTCAGCAGTTCAGGGGACGGGCTATGATGTATTACTTAGAGAGAGTATGATATAATTAGCCTCGTCATAGCCATGCTCAAAAAGTACCCCTCCTGCCCCTCCTTTGTCCGGCTTGCTCCTCTCTCTCACTACTTGCGCATCGTCAGACAATTCGAGGCATTACTTGCATTTTGAATTTGCCTACCCTTTTTTTCTTTCTGTACTCTTGATACCCTCTTCAATTCTACAAGATGGACTCCTTCATCAGCGCTGGCAAGGACTTTCTTGCCAAGAGTAAGTGACTGAGCTCGTGAAGCTATAACCCCTCATCGCGCGCTGCGGCCCCTCGCCTAGCGGCCGCCCGCCCCTCCACGCGTCTCAGATTGCTGCAGTTTACGCAAGTCTTGGTTCGGGGAGAGCAAAGAGCTCTAAATGAATTCGATGGAATATAAACTCACCATTTGACCTTTTAGACAGCCAAAACAGCAACAATAACAACAGCAACAGCAACAACGGCGGCGGCAACAACAACAACAACGGCGGCAACAATAACCAGAGCGGTGGCAGTGGTGGCAACGACATCTTCAGCAGCGTCCTCAGCTCCCTCACCCACAAGGAGGATGACCTGAAGCAG
Organism: Beauveria caledonica; assembly: GCA_030777785.1. Taxonomy (NCBI): domain Eukaryota; kingdom Fungi; phylum Ascomycota; class Sordariomycetes; order Hypocreales; family Cordycipitaceae; genus Beauveria; species Beauveria caledonica. Next base: position 38,679 of record JAPFSE010000151.1, on the reverse strand, counting down.
GGCGACGTCGATGAGAAGGGTATGGAAGCACCCACAAGAATCCCAGGTCTACGCTGAACCCCGGTTTTGATGTTAATACCGAGTTTTCCTTAGACGCCGCCGACAAGCACGACCAGGTCTACAACAAGGGCGACAACAACACCAGCGTCAACGCCATGGGCACCGCCGCCGCCATGCAAGCTCTCAAGAAGTTCACTTCGGGCGGCCAGCAAGGGAATGGCGGCAAGAACGACTTTCTCAGCCTCGCCATGGGCGAAGCCAGTCAGGTACGTCAAGTTTTTTTTTCTTCATCGTCGATGGGTAGACACGCCGTGTTCCAATTCTCCTCCTTCTCGGCGTCCATGTTTCTTTTCTTTTTTTTTTCTTTTTTTTGCCCGGGATTCAAATACAGCAAAGACGCTAACCACCGTTGCCCGCTCGCAGCTCTTCGACTCCAAGGCGGCCAACGGCAGCGTGGCCAGCGGCGCCGACAAACAGTCCGTCATGCAAAAGGCGGCCGAGGTGGCCATGAAGCTCTACTTCAAGTCGCAGATGCAGCAGAGCGCCAACAGCGGCGGTCTCGGTGGCCTCGCCAGCATGGCCTCGCAGTTTATGAAATAAAGCAAAGTACAATGTACGCCACGTTGCGATGCAAGTAGTGCTCAACAAAGAAGAATAGAATTTCTGATACAAACATCAAATACAAAAGACATGAAAGAGGATGTAACAAGACGGTATGGTGGTGCGGATAGCTGGTGAATGCAAGTTGCATGTGCCCCGTGCTAGATTTGACCGTTGCTCTGGGCCGGGCCTTGCTGCGCAGCCAGGCCCAGCACATCGACCCACGTCTTGGGCCTCCTGCGTCCTTCGGGGTAGACCTCGTGCAGATATGTCTCTGCGTCGGCCGCCCAGGCGAGCAGAGCCTCCTCGGCGCCCCATTCGCCCGTGGCCATCATGCCGACGCACACTCTGCCCTCGCCCTGGTCGGGGTCGACATAGGCGACGGGCGCCGTCAGAGCCGGGAGACCAGCCATGTTGGCGAGGAACACGTAAATCATGCTGAGGAACGTCTTGTCGCCGTCGCTGACGCCGTGCTTGGCGTGCGACGGCTTCCTCTCCCAGCCGAGGAACGGGGCGGTGGGCGTCAGGACGAGCAGGCCGGGGTATTTCTGGAACAGCCAGGCCATGTGGCGCATCATGAGCGTCCGCATCGAGTTGAACTTGAGGAGGTCGGCAGCGTTGGTCTCGAGGCCCAGAGCGAGGACGAGCTTATTGACGGGGCCAATGAGGCTTGTCCAGCTCGAATCGTCGCCGCCCCGACGGCGCGCGGCCTCTGTCATCTCGGCAATGGTGACGCCTCCATGCGCCGTCTGCGCTTCGTCAATGTACGGAATGGTAATGTCGACCAACTCGTAGCCCTGAGAGGTAAAGTAGTCGAGGGCCTTGTTGCACGCGCTGATGACGCGGGGATCCGACGCACCCCACCAGGCGCGGTCGACGCCAATGTATCTTGTGCGGCCGGCGGCGGGGGGCTGCGACACGGCAAACCTGCTCTGGATGGACGTCTGGGGGTCGGGCTGCGACATGACGCGGTAGGCAATGGTCAGGTCGGCGACGTTGGCGGCCATGGGCCCGGCGACGCACATGGTGCTGTTCATTTCGAGGGTGCGGTGGTGCGTCGGCTTCAGACCGTACACGCCGTTGTAGACGGCTGGGAAACGCACGCTGCCGCCGGCGTCGGTACCGACAGCGATGGGGATGACTCCGGCGCCGAGAGAAGAGCCGGCACCGGATGACGAGCCGCCGGGGTAATACTGGTTATTGAGGTGATTTGTAGGAGTTCCTTGGTGAGGCTGTGGCGTTTGGTCAGTTCATTCCATTATCCATTCATGAAACCGATCTTCACTCACGTTCAAGCCATTGGTATCTGCAGAGTCTATTAGCACAATGATAAAAACAAAACTGTCGCTCACTGAAACTCACCCGATCCCAGCTCATGCATTCTGTTCTTTCCAATAACGACAGCACCGGCATCTTGAAGGGCCTGTACAGGCCACGCAGTCGTTTCTGCTGGTCGAAAGAAAGGCGCACCTTTTTTGTAGGCCATTCCGTCGTGATCAATGTAGCCTTTGACTGGAAGGTCATCTTTGACTCCAATCGGAACACCATCCAGTATGCCGAGCGGCTTGCCCGCGGCCCATCGTTCAGTAGATGCCGTGGCGGCCTCGAGAGCGATGTGATCCGCACCGTGCGAGTCAGCCCAAGCGTCTTGATATACGGAGGGCTCCTTGGCGTATTTGCTAGTAAGAGAGAGGAGGAATGTGGTAACTTGCAAGGGAGTGACTTGGCCCGACTTGTACATGGCATGGTAATCGCTGGCGGTATGGTGATGTGTGTCTCCCCTGTTCCGGGGATGGAGTTGAGCCTCGCCTAGCTCAACCATGGGCGCATTGTTACCGAGGGGAATGACAAGAGGCTGAGGCACGGTTAGGGCTGGACTGTAGGGAGGGCTGCGAATACTGCTTCTCACAGGGGTTTACTCACGTGAAAGGTATATGGGACGTCGTCGAGGAAAGGCAGGTCTTTAATCTTTTGCAAGCCTGCATTGTTGTAAAAGATTTTGGCCAAAAAAGAAGAGTGCGTCAAACTAGCCAAGGCGGGTGAGTCAAGGATGTCCGATTTGAAGGGGGAAAAGGGACATCAGATGAAGGCAACGTACAGACTAGAAGCGATGACGAGTGGCAAGCCAGAGAGGACGGGATTGGCGTCCTTGCGAGGCTTGTATTTGGGCGAGACAATCTCCTCAATGTTCGGATAGGATAGGAAATCTTTGGGCGGCGCAAAAGACGTGGTAGAGGAGGGCATTTTGATTTGAGGACGGGGGGTATCAATCGGCGCAAGAAATCAAGGTTTGGACACAACAGAAGCAGAATCGAGCAGGACCACAGGCCATGAGCTGCCTTTTGGCTGGCACGCGCGGCCATAAATCAGGGGAGTAATAACGGAGTCTGGCGCCGGGGCGCGTCGGGGAATCGGGCTACCGTAATCCACTAGCAAACAGGCGAATACGGTGATGAGCAGATTTGGAGACGGGCGAGATGCAATGCGTTTAAAGAGCGGGCTAAGATGAATGTTGGCTTTGGAGAGAAAAAAAAAACACTCGTTCAAAGAGCAAAAGATGCAAGTGTTGCTTTTGTTTTCTTGGTGTCATTGCGAGTAAGCGTCATCACCTGGTTTAGCTGCTGACGTTGAGGAGATGCCTCAAAACTCTACTAGTAGCAGGCAACTGTACGTGTCTTTGTACATATAATCCATGCTTGGAGATGGATTTTTGTTTTCCGAATTCGAGAGTCGAGTTGATTTTGATGTAATTTCTCCTTGGGATGAAGAAGCGTTTGTCAAGCAGAGCCAGCCGGTGGCTACGTTTCGAGCACAGGTAAATAGGTACGTACCTACCTCTGAGCAGGGGCACCGGCCATTGATTATTTAGAACCGACGCGTGCGAGGCGACGGGTCAAACCAATCTCCCATAGCTGGTGATGGATGAGTCTTGAAGCTTAAAATTCTACAACGAATACATGCCATTTCCATTTCTATCGACAGCCTGCTGCCTGCAGCCATTCTGTCAACTGTACCCGGTTTCGGACACCTCTATCTTGAAAGCTATCCTGATTTGGCACTGAGTCACTCGCTGGCCTGAATGGACGTCTCCGCAACTGGAGAAAGGAAAAAAAAAAATAGTCACATCGCACCAAGTCCCAAGAGCGTCATTCCTTCTCTGCGTCTTCATTTATCCCAAAGCTTCCCGCCTCACCTTTATGAGCCGGGTTCATGAAAGCTTTCGCGCCTCCATCTTCTCTCCTCTCTTCTTTTCTTCGTAGAGCACCGGTTGCTCCATCTTCTTCGCGCCTCGCCGTTGCCCCTCGTCGCATCGCCCGCATCCAACCCCGCCATCGCTACCTGCACGCTGCGCAAACACCACCACCCAGAGTCTTGACCATGGCGGCCAACGCCTCTTATGACAATCTGGTTAAACAGTTTACTCACTTGCCATTGATTGACAAGCTTCCCAACTGCTTCCCCGACATCAACCCCGTCGACATCTACAGAGCCCACATCACCTCCATTCTCAGCGACATTACCGGCGCCGACAAGAGCACTATCTACCCCGTTCTGCAATGGACCGCCACTCTCGACAAGGGTGACTTGGTGCTCGCCATCCCCGCCCTTCGCATCAAGGGCAAGCCAGACGATCTCGGCAAGCAATGGCTGGAAAAGGTGAGTCGCCGCGCGCCTGTGCGTGACTGCTGTCGATACTGACAGACTCTCCTCTACAGTGGCCCGAATCTCCCCTCGTCGAAAAACCCATTCAAAATGGCGCCATTCTCTCCTTCTTCTTCAAGCCTGAGCCCATGGCCAAGACTGTCATCCCCATGGCTCTCAAGCACAACAAGGACTTCGGCTCCAACCCCGCCAACGGTCTCCGCGACCAAAACGACCCCTCCAAGGGCCGCCAAAAGATCGTCATTGAGTTCTCGAGCCCAAATATTGCCAAGCCTTTCCACGCTGGTCACTTGCGAAGCACCATTATTGGCGGTTTCCTCGCCAATCTCTACCGAAGTGCTGGCTGGGACGTATCCACCGTAAACTACCTCGGTGACTGGGGTAAGCAGTACGGTGTCCTGGCTCTCGGTTTCGAAAAGTACGGCAGCGAGGACGAGCTTATCAAGGATCCCATCAACCATCTCTTCACCGTCTATGTCAAGATCAGCAAGGAGGTTGCTGAGGAAAAGGAGCAGGCTGAGAAGCTCAAGGCAGAGGGCAAGGAAGAGGAGGCCCAAAGCATCCTCAACAATGGTGTTGATGAAAAGGCCCGCAGCTACTTCAAAAAGATGACCGAGGGCGACGATCAAGCTATTGCTCTGTGGAAACGTTTCCGTGACTACAGCATCGAGCGATACAAGGAAACCTACGCTCGTCTCAATATTCACTTTGACGAATACTCTGGTGAAAGCAAGGTCTCCGAGGATGAGATGCAGCAAGCTGCCGCCAAGCTCAAGGAGATGGGTCTGGCCCATGAGGACCGCGGGGCCCTGCTCATGGACTTTACCAAGAGCGTTCCCGGAAAGGAGGGCAAGACCCTTGGCAAGGCCATTCTCCGCAAAAAGGACGGCACCGCCCTGTATCTCACTCGTGATATTTCTGAGCTCATCAACCGTTATGAGCGCTACAAGTTTGACAAGATGATTTACGTCATTGCCTCGGAGCAGGACCTTCACGTCAAGCAGTTCTTCAAGATTGTTCGCATGATGGGTCGCGACGATATTGCCGACAAATGTCAACACGTCAACTTTGGCCTCGTCCTCGGCATGAGTACCCGCAAAGGCACAGTCAAGTTCCTCAACGACATTCTCCGCGACGTCGGCGAGCACATGCACGAAGTCATGAAGAAGAACGAGGACAAGTACTCACAGGTTGAAGATCCCGAGCAAATTGCCGACAGACTGGGTATCTCGTCGGTCATGGTCCAGGACATGAGTGGAAAGCGCATCAATAACTACACCTTTGACCTGTCTCGCATGACGAGCTTCGAGGGTGACACTGGTCCATACCTGCAGTATGCCCACGCTCGTCTGTGCTCCATTCAGCGCAAGGCGGAGCTCAGTGACGAGGCCATTGCCGCCGCCGACCTGTCGCTGCTGACCGAGCCCATGGCCATCAATCTGCTCCGCGTGATTGCCCAGTGGCCTGATGTTGTCCAGAACGTCCTCAAGACGCTGGAGCCCACCACCATCCTCACCTACCTCTTCAAGCTGACTCACACCCTCAGCACCAGCTACAACCACCTCCGCATCGTTGGCAGCGACCCCGAGGTTATGAAGGCCCGTCTGGCCCTCTACAACTCTGCCCGCATTGTGCTTTACAACGGCATGGCCATTCTTGGCCTGACGCCTGTCGAGCGGTATGTACTAAAAACAGCACATATCTTTCTATTTATAGTCACTAACATGTGTGATAGTATGTAAATGAGACGGTGGCACACCACGTTGATGAAATCTATGCATACTTTAGTAAGCTCTGTCTAGATTAAATCTATCTTATAAATGTTTAAAAAAAAAAAAGTATATAACAACCCGCATCCTACGCTCGTTCCTTTACATAATCTTATGCCATGGTCTATGCTGATTCTATACTTGTATCCATCCTATTTCGCTGCATGACAGTCAAATCCAAGGTCCGTGAGCGTCTTGCACTCTTTTCGGCGCTCGCCCAGCTCGCGACTCGCCAGCTTGATGGCAAAGATTTGCGACCGCACCCAGCTCGTCTCCTCATCCCAAAACGGCGGCTTCTTGCCCGCGCCCTCCCTCTCGAGCGCGCCGGCCGGCCTCGCCCTGTTGCTCAGCACATGCAGCCGATTAATGTACTCAACGTCCTGCGGGTATCCGAGCGTGTGGCGCGCGCCCGGCGCGGTCTCTTCCCGGCGCCGCTGCACCCACGCCTCGCGCTCCTCTTCCGGCGGCACGTCGAGCCTCCCGGCCCAGAGCCGCGCGACGACGGCTACTTGCGCCTCGGCGAGCGGAAACGGCACCACGCGCTTGGGCACGGCGAGGAAGGCGAGCGTCGGGTCCGGAACGTATAGCATGTGCTCCCACAGGTGGTCCGCGTAGGTGCCGTCGGGCGCGAGGACGGTAGGGGCGAGGGAGGGTAGAAAAGGAAAGGAGTAGTGGTAGCCGGTGCAGAAGACGACAAAGTCGACGTGGGTTTCGACGTGGCCCGAGGTGAAGCGCACGGAGCGCGTGGCGGGGAGGAAGGAGGCGATTTGGCCGACGTGGCGGGACCAGGTCGTGTCGGCGGGCAAGTCGTCGGTGCCGGGAGTGTCCTTTTCGGAGATGAGAACGGGGAGGCGGGCGGCGGTGGCGATTTGGCGGCTGATGTCGATGCCAGAGGCGGCGTTGCCGACGACGAGGACCTTCTGCGCGAGAAAGTGTCAGTAATAAGAAACGGGATATCTGGGCAGGTTGCTGATGTAGTCTTGGTCCTACCTTGCCGGTGAATTGCGCTGGTCGCCGGTAGAATTTCGAGTGCACAACGGCGCCCGGGTGCGCGGCCTCGAACGCGGCGATGCCGGGCACGTCGGGCACAAACGGGTCGCTGTAGTGCCCGCTCGCGACGACGACGGCGTCGAAGCGCTCGGCAGACACGGCGCCGGATTTTATATCCTGAACCTCGACCCTCCATACCCTCGTCCCGTCATCGGCGACCGTCTTGCGCACGTCCCGAACCTGCGTCGCAAAGGACGCCAGGTGCTCCACGTCCTGGCCGTACCGCCGCAGATACGCCAGCACCGTCTCGTGCGCTGGAAACAGCGGCGTGCCCGCCGGGAAGGCGAGGTCCGTGTAGCGCATGAGGCTGTGCGGGATGTTTGTCTCTAAATCGTCGTAGACGGGTGAGACGAGTGCCACGCGGGTGTCGCCGTGCCCGTCGCGGGAATCACGCTCTACGACGGCATACTCGTGCGCCGAGGACGGCGAAGCGCGCGGGATGGAAAAGCCGGGTTCCTGCTGGAGCGGGCTCGTGTTCCAGACGCCGCCTGTGGAGGCACGCTGCTCGTAAATGACAATCCGGGAGAACTTCTTCTCGGCGAGGAAATATCTGGCGCACGCGCATATGTGTGAGTATATGAGGGCAGTGGGCAGGTAGAGAGATGGTGGGGGAAGGGGACTGAAAGGGATGGGCGGTTCCTACTTGGCGGCAGCGAGGCCGGCGGAACCGGCCCCGATGATGGCAATGGATTTCACATCCATGCTGGGGAAACTAGACTTCAAATCTGGCCTGGACCAAGACTTTGGCGAGGCGAAGTGTTGAGAGATTGGTCATGGCGTAGCTCCGGGTGATGCCGTGGCGCACGCGACGGTCGGGATGTCGCCATGAGCCGATGTGGGGTGGATGCGCAAGCAGGCGCCTGTTGGAGTAGTTGGCAAAATGTACGGCATAAAGGGCAGCTACTGATCTTGAGTCTGGGCCATTGTAATTGTGATGAGAGTGGCGAGTAGCGAGCAGGTAGCCTAAAATCAAGATCTGTCCCGGCTCTTGCTCGGCAGTCCTATTCTTGGAGCGTCGTATGACGGGCTTGTTGATTAAACGTTCAGTAAGATCCTTGCGCGCTTATTATTGACCTCGTATTTTGCTGATTTTTTATCCCCCGAACTTCAATAGTGGTGTGATGTGGCAGCCACGATTATCGATCGTGTTAGTTAAGCTGAGCTAACCAAGTAGCTGATCGGCATCGACAAAGTGAGATGATGGCGGCCACGTACTGTGACTTGCATGCGTATATGCTCCGTATGGAGCTGCAGTAGTAGCATTTAGATGGATGAGCTGCCGGCGTCATCAATTGTCCAAAAGGGGGCCTCTACAAGCCAAGCTGCAACTGGCGCGTATCAGGAGAGCGAGGCAGACGAGACAGAATTTAGAAACGAGACCAATGATCCATCACATGGACAGATGCGCGGCGCATTACAAAGTAAGCTTGTTTGAGGGGATAGTTTGGACGTCGACGTGTCGTCGTATCCGGCTATCGGTGCACCCTTTGTTAGTGGCGGAGCAGAGCCGATCAAACCGCACTTGCGAGGTGCTTTGCTTTTTGTCCTATTTATGCTCGTCACGACTCTTCTTGTTATCGAGCATGCCAGACCGCATCGGCAAATGGGCACAATGTCGGAGTTTCAGAGATGGGCCGAAACGCAAGGGATGCATTTAGAGGGAGCGTTTCAGACCATGTGCTACAAGGCGCCAAGTAGTCAGCCTTGATCGGCATCAGCCCGACGGTCAAGTCCTGGATGTGGTTGACGGGCTTGGAATGTTCGACGTGATGTTCGACATTAAATGACAAAATAGTCGGATGCAGTACTCGCGTTGTCGCGCTTAATGAGACCTGGGCCTATGAAGAGACCAGCGAAAATGGGAAAGGTTATGCGTAAAGACTGGTGTCCATTCAGTCACGAGTCGGCGATACTGGCGGATGGCTGATGGCTGATGGCTACAGCGACGCCGGGCAGGAGGCGCTTTATCAGGGGAAAAAAAGCAAGTATAAGATTTCATACAGGAGTTGATTGTCGCGTGTTGGATAATTGTTTTTTTCTCTTGTGGCGGATTTTGGTGAGACTATTTTTTTTTGGATGTAGTCGTCGAGGCTGTCGACGGGAAGCATGGCAGGTGGGCAAAGTCGTGAGAGGGTTTTGCACGACTAGATGAGTTGAGCAGGAGGGGTAAGTTCCGAGCCGAGATTGGATGTTGGCAATGTTGGCAATGTAGGGTGATTGAAGTGCGGTGATGGAAATGTAACCAGATAGAGGCGGGAGGCGGGAGGCGGGAGCAATGTCAGAGCTGGATGGGGACGAGGCACGTGCCAGGGGGACGGCGGACGGGCAGCAGGATTGTTCGATCTGATTATCTCGACGGGCAGCAGAGTAACTTATTAGTAAGATATAACAAAAAAAGACTAGTGTGCAAATAAACAAAGTTCTGTGTGAGAAAATGCTGCATTCATTACAAACATTCCCAGTAATACAAGTATTCATAGGTTCGCGACTTTGATGGACACAGCCACCCCGCCAAAAAGTCCACTTTTATAACACACAGAGCCACGAGAGCCCAGCAGTGCGATGGAGTACCCACAAACTGCACTGCCCAGCGCCCAACCACCCGCCTCCCATTGGCACAGCATGTAGGCAAGCCAAGCCCTGACTGAAGGAGGGTCGGGAATACGAAGAACAATCAAGGAGAGAAAAAAATAAATAAATACCCGCAGATTCGCCATATGAACAGAGTCAGCACAAGTACTCTGTACCTACCTCTGTACCTAGATGAACTTGTCGGCTACTCCCCCTGCTCGTGAGCGCTGCAGCAGCGGCTCTCTAGACTTCCAGGTGCTGAGCTGCTGTATTACGCATCTTGTAAAGCAGGCAAGGCATCTACCGAAGCCAACGCATCCGATAGGGAAATCCCTCCCGTCTAATTTTGGTAATTGGCGTTTACTGTCAAAACTTGCTTTTTTCTATCTTTTTCATCTAACAGACTTTTTGATTAAATAGTCGTGTCCAGAGTGCTATTTTCACACGGTTATATCAGTTCAGGCCGTCGCCCCTCCCCGTTCAGCCCACTATAACATGCACTTGGCGCGCTGCAACTGGCCTTTTCTAGGCCTCTCCAAACCCACCAAAATCCCCCCAGTTTCAAGCAGCCACAGACCCCTGCACCCCTGCTCGTCCCTCACTCTGCCTCGCCTCACGCCTCTTGGCCTCCTCGCAACTTGTTGCTTCTTTGTCTCTCCGCTTCCCTCAAGCCTCTCCTCTCTGCTCTCTCGGCCTGTCCCTAACAACCAAGCTAAACTAAATTCCGCAACTGTCGATAGTTAACTCTACGGAGTAGACTTTCTCCTTTTCCTTGTTCTTCTTTTTTTTTTTCTTTTTTTCCCTCAACTCACCCTTCTTTGGGCTGCTTCTCGTTCACCAACTTAGTTGCTTCCCCGTCAGCCTACATACCGACCCAGAGGCCCGTCGCAAATCAACACTCCTTGGGCACCTAGTCCTTCTTCGTTTCATCCTTTCATCAACAACCTCTCTTCACCCTTCTACAGCATCATTGTTAGCGATCGCTGCCGTTTTCCGTCCTTTTCCTATAACATCCACCACAGTCACTAGCTATCTACTCTACGGATCCCTCTCCTTTTTCCGACCAACGTCTCGCAATTCGCACTGCCACCTCGTATCTGCCGCCTTCGATACCCCTACCGCCAAACAGCCCGGATTTTTCTGCTCACCTTGAGAGTCCAAACCCCAACTCGACACTTTACCGCTCTCTCTACTTATCCGCCGCCCATCATCTCTATATTTTGTCATCTTCATCCAGCTCGCGGGCTCCTAGCCGATTCTCTCCGCGCCAGCCATGGTCGCTACCAGGCTTGAGTCTCGCAAGTCTCTGCTCGGCGCCGATCCAGGCTTTGCTGAGCAGGGCATGCATTATCAGGGAAACTACTCCCCCAAACAGGCCTACCCCGACGCCTACCCCCAAGGCCATCCTAACGGAACCTACACCCAGCCTTCACTCACCCAGCCCACCTACGCCGAGAACGCCAGCATGGTGGGAAATGATTACTATCAGGGCTACGCCGGCCGCGAAGGTCTGACATCGAGCCACGCCCACAGCACCCATCGGGACAACTTTGGCTTCCTCAAACGCAAATGGCCCGCTGCCTTCATGGGAGTAACAGGCCTTCAGGCCATCATCTGCCTCGGCTTTGAAGCGTAGGTTTAATTGCCGCGGCCGCCTCTGGCTACCTCATAAGTCGTTTCCGCTAACACGTTATCAGCTACGTATTTGGAAAATTTCAACTCAGTCTCGGAGCTCGAATCAACGAACCCCGCGTACAGTCGCAATATCTCACCATTCCGACTTTTCTTACTCTCTTCATTTTTGGTTTCCTCTACGAGCTGGTCATAGTCTGGGATGCCCTCCGCATGAAAAACACGATTCAAGTCATTGGTGTTTGCATCGCTAACCTAGCTCTGCTTGTCTACACGGCCATCCAGGTCGACCAGATTCAGATGGCAGTCACCGTTCTGGCCAGCTTCAATGCTCTTGCTCCCGGCATCACCGCGCCTGAGCTCTGGAGCGACATCAGAGCCTTTCTCGTCGCTATTCCTGCCATCATTGCTCTTACCACCATATGCATGGCTTTTTGCGCATGGAAGCTTTACCAAGAATTCGCCTGGGATATTCTCAAAAATATTGGCGCAGACTACCGCATGAAGAAACGCTTCCTCCACTATCAGGTACGCTTGTTCCTGCCTACCCCCTTTCAACCCACATGCTAACCTCGTACAGATTTACATCGCTTTGCTGAAGTTTGACTTTTTCTTCTTCCTCGGCTTCATCATCCAGTTCGTCGTCGTCGTTGCCAAAAAGTCCGATCCCGAGTTCGCCGTCACCGTCGCCTCCATTCCCGTCACAATTGCCATTCTCCTTGCTGCCGCCTTCTTTACCAAAAAGGAGAACAAAATGGGCATGGCTGTTATACTCGTCCTCTACATTGGTGGCCTCGTCTACTTTGTTTTCAAGCTCGTCCGCATTTACCAACCCGGCTTCAAGGAGCTATACATTGCCGTCCGCAAATCCTTGACCGCCTTTGCCGTCATCACCATCCTGCTCATCATCCTTACCATTTTCAACGGCGTCATTTGCATGCGCAACTTTGGTGCTGGCCTCAAACCCCATTTGCAGTCCAGCAAAAGGGTCGAGGAGAACCCTGACGCTATGTCTTTTAGTCTAAACGACGTCAAGGCTGCTGTCCCCAACCGCATGACTATTGAGTAAACCCTGTATGTTGATTGATGCCAGGCAGCTATCGACATGGATGGAAGTGTACAAAGAGAGATTTGTGTGACGACAATAATGACCGGAATGTGTTTTCCCCCACCTTCGTTTTTTCGCTTGTTTCTGACGCCGGCCGCCGCAAAGTGATGATGGATCTCGAGCGGGCTTTTGCATCCAGCTTTTGCTGCACGGGGCCGTGTATCAATCAACAGGCCACAAAGAAAAAAAACCATGATATCCCCTGGGCTTGAGAGCCTAATTGCTTTATTTCATTCCGCATATTCAGTGTTGTATTTGGCGCAGAGATCTGGACCTAGATGACCGCGAACACTCTTTTTCTCTCTCTTTTTTTCCCTTAGTTGTGCTTTGTTTCCCTCTCTACGGGATATAGGGCGCTTTTCTCTTCTTTTTTTTTTTTGGAAATGCGAATGAATAGCTTTAACCAAGAAGCGCTGCACAATATAGACTAGCTAGTACGGTTTGGTTGAGGATGGTCCTCCGGTCAACATTGATAGCTGAAAGATGATATTTTAACATGACGACTTGGTCTCTGCATAGCGGCAAGTGAAAAGACGAACGCTGTGTGAGCAGAGAAAAGGGCAACAGTCACTCTTGGAGAAACGCGAATGCAAGTTTCATAGCGATCTCTCTTTCCAACTAAAAGTTTTGCCTTGACAGCGTGTCTGACCTTTCCGGGGAATATATAAGATACCAAGCAACAAGACTCCATCAAACGCCCAATTCATTAAACCAGAACAAAATCAAAATGTCGTCAATCTGGATTACTCTCCAGATAAAAGTCGTTACTAGAACCTTGCGTGTCAAACAGTAAGGCGGCGCTGTCTGTGCCTACTGATATGGGCTGCGCTTGCCCGCTCAGCTGTTCAATTCCGTCCATGAATTCTCCCCATGACCGGCTTCTCTTCAAAGTCGTCATCTTTTTTCTTTCGTCGACGCTGCAGTTTACAGCCTGATGCGGATGGCGTCCTTGATGTGGCCCTCGGTCGGACAGTACGGGCACTTGCAGCGTGAGCCCTTGGCAATGTTCTTAAGGCTGTCGTTACAAATGACGTGGCCGCAGGGCAGCAGCATGGGCGGGTTCGTCTCGGTCGTCTGCTCTTTGCTGACGGGACAGACAAATATGGGGTGGTAGATCATGGACGGCGGCAGAGGCGTCTCGAACGCGAGTTCATTCTCCGTCGTCCACTCCGTCTTCTTCTCGCGCATGTAAGTCGTGTACTTGATGAGGCGGGGCAGCGCTATGGCGCCGGCCGTCACTGCCACGTACAAGGGCGACTCGGCGGCCAGGCCGAGTAGCTCGCAAAACTCGCGGGTGAAAGAGGCCGAGACGTCGTCAAAGGCCGAGTCAATCGCAAAGACGTGCCGGTACGGTGAGGCGTCGAGGTTGGGCGCGTAGACCATGGCGCAGCACAGCTGCTGAATCTCGCGGAGGTGCCGCGACTGAAAGCGGCCAAAATGCTGACGCGCGTAGAGCAGAGCGCCTGCGTGGCCGTTATGCGCGTCGTCAGGGAGGCCGTTGACGGCGGGGCCCTTGAACAGCCACACGTACTGCAGCTTGCACAGTTCAAACTCGAGGTTGCTGCCCTTGGCCCAGAGCCGGGCGTTGTTCTCGTGCGCCCACTGGATGGCGGACGAGAGGTTGCGGCTGCGCAGCTCGCTCAGGATGCCGTACATTTCGGCAAACCTTTGCTGCAGGCCGCCGTGACGGCCGTCGAGTTGGGCCGTGAGGCTCGCAAAGGCGTCGTCGTCGTCGTAATCGTCGTAGTCGACGTCGCTTTTAAAGGCTTCTATACCGATCATGTCGTCGTCGCCGTCGGCGTCGACCTGCGACGGCGTGGGCGTCTTCTGCGACGGGTGCTGGGCGGCGTCGAGGGGGTTGTCGCGTGCTTCCCGCACAAAGGTCGAAGCTACCGAGAACTGGCCCTCGCGGAGGAGGTGCATGGCAATGGCTCGGTTTATCAGGGCGGACTGGTCGGCCATGGCGTCTGTTTCCATGGGCAGGTCGCGTTGCGGGAGGGCCTGCGGCGGGTGTCAGTGAACACGACGGACGGTATGGAGAGAATCGGGGTGGTACCTTATCCAGAGCCTTGCCGAACCCTTTTTGAGCTTTATTGACATCTTTTAAATCTGTATTGATCGCTTCGAGCCGGGACTTGACGGGGTTTTGCAGCGTCGTCAACGCCATCATGATTCTGTGGCTATCATCTTCTGTCGGGCTGTCAGTCTCTGTACCAAGCCCCAGTGACATCACCCGATTCATACCGGCAGCTACTTGCTCGCGAGCAGCGCTCAATAGATCAATTATTTTGTCAACATCGTCGATGGCGGCAGACAAATTTGATTTTCTCATTCTGGCCAGCTCCAGCAAGAGCGGCCCAAAGGGCGAAGCGGTGTCGTCTGCCATCGCTGGGCGGTTGACTGTCTCTCGGGTGGCGGCGGGTGGAAGCAGACTACGAAACAGATGTTGCCAGGACTCCTTCCAGGGAGATATGGCCGAGTTTTGAATGTATCCTGGATTCCGGCCTACCTCACAACATGGTCCATGCAGTAGCACAAGGTTAAAAGTGTACGTCGTAACGCAGCAGCAGAAAAGCGCGGGCCTTTGGGTGGACGACGAGGTCTGGCTTGCAGTGAATCTGGTACGGAGTCTGAGGTCGAGGCTGGCGGGCAGGCAGGCTCCACCGCTGATATGCAGCAATGCAGCTTAATAATAGTAAGAGGTGGCGTCCTGGCGAGAGCGGACTTGAAAAAGGCAAGAAGCGCTGGATTCCGGTTCCCGAGACCAGGCCATTTTCTTGTCGAGTGCAATGGACGGCAGAGCAAGTACAGCGAATCGGGAGCTCGATTTCGACTGTGCATCAAAGCTACTTGTATCCTATTTACCAGCTGTTGTGCGGTCACACAACGGCTGAGGTGCAGAAGCCTGCCTCGTTTTGTGCAATGGCCCCGTTATTGAAATGTTGCTCTTGAAGTGCCGGTGGCGGTACGTCGAGGCGGTGCGTCGAAGCAGCGCTACATGACCTCTATTATTAAGTCCTGGTAATAGCCATCTAAAACATTACCGCTGCTCCGTATTTAATACTCCGTACTGGGAGTACAAATAAAATACGGCCGCTAACATTTGGCTCCGGCGCCTGCCCGCTCGTCCTACCCAGCTGCAGCTGCCATTGCTCATCCATGTGCTAGCTTCGCCCACGCTCACAAGCTGCCAATTACATCACATGCCACCCCATTGCTCGGCTTGGTGTGATGCTCGCTCGCCTCGACGTCAAGCCAGCACTGTGCATTAGCAGATCATTTGCGCCCGCACGAAGATGTCGCTATAGCTCCATTGTCTGCCTGCGAGGCTGCTCTCACACCGCATATCTTCATGATGCCCGTGCCGGTGTCTCAAGACGGTCGACACCAATCCCAGGAGCCATCCGCGCCCCCAAGAATCATCGAGCGCAGAGCTTCTCAGCCCAGTGCCCGCGGTGGCCCAAACTCTTCGACAGATGCGCAAATCCAAGATGCGGCGGCCCAGGCACTGACAACCGCCGTTATGCCCAGGAGACATGTCATCTTTCCCGATCCCGTAGCTTTTCGGTACGTTGATCGAACACCCCGTCACTTCGGGCATCTGGATGACGGACGTTGACTTGCGACTTTTCTTTCCTCAGATTTCTCCAAAACGAGCCGTACGTTTCTGTCGTTGAACGGCAAACTTTCCTCTCCGGTTACGAACTCTACCTGGTCGAACAGTGGACATGCTCCCGAAAATCGCCTACTCTGGTAGTAGTGACGCATACTGGCGACGATAAAGATCGAATCTCTGCTGGTATTCTCGCCATACCCGACGACAATAAACTCTGGTCGGCAAGGTTGCAGCTGTTTTTCAAGGCCGCCAACCAGTACCATGCACGTCCCAAGGAGACTGGCATGGGCCAGCTGCTAGTCACCAATCTCAGCAACTTTCCTTCCTCCCTGACTGTGATCTTGGTCCCGGACGGCGATATTCGAAGACATCGACAAACTTTCATTGTCAACGAAAATTTGAAGCGCCTGGGATGTGCCGGCCGGTCGGGTCTTACCCTGACTGAGCCACCTGAGGCGACGCGATCAAAATTTTACCAGCTATACAAGACATCTGAACGCATCCCTTTTACGCAGGCTGTGACAGAATTAGTCAAGCTCTGCCAGGTTGCGCTATACATGTTTCAGAAACTAGAGCCTGAATATATTGATGGTCTCCTCTGTGACGTCACGGAAGCTGCAATTGGCGATTGGTGGACGGAGATTGGCGCCGAGCACTACAACTATGAGCCATCTGATGGCATTCTTGGGCCCTCGACTGTTGCTGCGCTGCTTGGTATGCTCATGGGTGCCAGAAATCGTCTCAGCTGGCTGGGCGCGCCAGTGTCAAAAGATGTATTCGACCTTGAAAGCACCAAACGAGGCATTTCATACTTCCAGAAAGTGCAAAAACTTGACAAGACTCGACGGTTGGATAGACAGACCTTGTTCCGTCTCCAAAACTCTACTGCGAAAGCTGCCGCCGGTGAAGCATGGGGCGTTCAGAGAGCTGTCAATTCTACAGTGACCGGAATTGGTGGAAAGAGGGGCGAAATCGTCATGGACATGGTTTCTGGCAAGGACAAGGGCGGTCTTGCCGATGTGGAAACGTTGGACTTGGACAGATTTATCAAACTTGCCTATGGCGAGCATGTAAAATGGCTCTGGCATGGTAAGCAACGCAGAGCTCCATCTGGGTCGCGAGATTTGGATCATGAGCTTGGTGGTCTTTTGCTCGGGCGGAGTGACTTGTCAAACCCTGTTTCACGAATAGCTACTGCGCCACAAGCAGACGACGAAGCCGTTTCCAGAGGTCCCGAGGATCTCCAGTCTATTCCACCAAGTAGGATGGGCACGGGTGCTACCTACGACAGCTTTGGCGATCGAGACGGTAGCCGCAGGGCTGTGTTCAAGAGCGTGGCTGGAAACGCCAAGTCTGGTCTGGGTCGTATCAAAGACGCCGTGGGAGGTAGCCGCAGAGGGCATGGGCGATGGCCATCGAATTTCAACAGAGACGACTTGCCTGAGAATTTACAGGGCCTGCATATGGGCATGGACACTGCGCGCAGCTCCGGCATCGTGACTGGTCCCGCCACAGTGGGTAGAGCTTTCACGTGGAAGGAGAAGCCGGAAGAATACCTGGCAGCACTTCGCCGCGGAGATCCAGATGCGCTTCGAGGGACGCAGGGCAACGTGCTGGAACCTGCTTCTGCAGATGCAGCATTTTATCGCGGCAACGTTCAACCAGGCGATGTGTTTAGAGGCTCGGACACTGATCACCTTGAAGTTATTGGCGCGAAGGTCCGTGACGAGGTGTTATCTCGGGCGCCGTCAGCTGTGCGGTCAACGATTGACGAAGCAGACTTTGAAGGGCCGTTACTGGAATCAGAACGCACGGGCGACCAAAGGTACCTGAGGCTGTGCCGTCGGCATAGCTCACCCAGCCACAATCGTGCTCTGAACGAGGATCGGTATCCCAGAAGGCTGTCCTTTTCTGATGCAGAGGAGGCGATACTTGACTGGGAAGACATTCTTCCTCTAAGCGGCTCCACCGGTGACGACGTCGGTACTGCAGCCGCGCAGACCGAGATTCTTGCGCAGCTCGCCCAGCAAGTCGACCTGATGGTCAACAGCGTGGGGCCTTGGGTCGGCGAAAAGATTAAGCTCGTAGAAGCCCTCGACGAGCGCTACGGCAAGGACTTGGCGGAGCTACAGGCGCACTATCGTCAGCTCAATGAAGCGTGCGAGCGCGTGCGCATGGACTCGGAGGGTATCATCGCCGACGAACGGCAGAGCCTCCAGCTCAGCATCAAGGAGCTAGAGACGATGGTGGCGCAGCTCGAGTACGAGATTAACGCGCTCATGTTCAAGGTCAACGAAGTGGAGGAGGGTATTGTCCTCTTTGAGCGCCAGGTGGTGGACGTAGAAAGTCGCGCGAATGAGCTCAAAACGCAGCTCGAGACGGAGAGCTGGCTGCACTGGTTCGTGAGGACGCTGACGGGCGTGGGAACGGGACCCAACATTACTCGTTCCCAGTAGAATTTGACTTGTACTTTTTTTTCTTTGTCAATTTTCCGACGAGACAGATTGTTTGACTGCTGTAGGCGCGGAGTATGGGAGCATGGCATTTTTATATCAGTTTCCGTTTGGGAGGGGCTCAATCGAGCACAACCACGTGTTTTGTTTAATCAATGCCAGATTGGGTTTTCTATATTACATGTGTTTGATACAACTCTTCATAGTGTCTATGCTCTGTTTTTGACCTCCAGAAGTGTAATGTGCATCTCAGCAGCAATACTTCCAATGGCTTGCATGTGCTATACAAGCATTCGTCTCTTCTTCCTTGCATCATGATCATACCCAAATGCAACTCGTCCGTTCTCTGCGAGATTGTATATTCTATTGTACAGTAGTGCGACAAAAAAAGATCGTATCGTGCTCTGATCCTTTCCTTCTTGGCGCTCGCAGCATTGCGCCATCAATTCAGCGCCCTCGGGTGCAAACCCTCTTCTTCCGCTCACGCAAACTGTCACTGACGCCCTTTGCTTAGAAGAGGCCGCCGCTGGGGGCGGCACCGCCGCCGCCCTGCTGGGCGCCGCCCTGCTGCTGCATAATCTCGCTGACCTTCATCGACGTGTCGAGGAACTTTGCGGTGCAGCGGTCGAGACAGACGGACTCGCCCTTGTTGAGCTCGCCCTCGCGGTAGTCGGTGGGGATGCACTTCTTCTGGCACGACTTTTGGAGACTGCGTTTCGGGGAAAAGCCCAAAACTTGTTAGCCTTTGCTCGTGCGCATCGTGCCAGGTCGTGTGTTTTTGTCGCCCTCGGCAAGGAAACTGCGTGCGCAGCGGCTTTTGCAGTGGAAATTTCGAATTGCGACGCGGCATGTATATACGGATGCGATGCTGGGGACGTTGACGCAGACGGGGTTTGCTTACCGGTTGTAGGTGTCGGCCATCATGCGCATCTCGCCCTCGACGGCAGCAATCTTTTGCTCCGAGGTAGGTTGAGGGCGGCCCATTCCGAGGAAAGACATTTTGATAGGATGTATATGGTTGAAAAGGGGGAGATTGGATATAGGTAGCACGTGGTCCAAATGGTTCGTTGTCAGGCTGTTGTGGTTTGCGATGACGATAATGGCTGCAGTAGCTCTTGGAGCTTGCTTGCCTTCTCCTTTGATGTCAAAATTTCCCGGAGCAGCGACACTGATTACGTGAGGTCGTCTTATCGATACGCTATCTGGGGGTGCGCAACAAATACCCTGCACTGTCCTAAGCACGATTTGAAAGGCTGGTTGAGGTCTCGGGTGATCAAAGTGCAGCAGCCAATATTTTTTGTGTATACCTAATCATTTCGTCCTTTTCGTCGTGATAGTTTGTAGATCAACTCAGGAGTAGGTGGTTCTGAAGCGACAGTGACTTAACCGCACCAATGATAAGACAATTGGTGCAGCCCCGCCAGCAAGGCCGAATAATGGCTAAACGTGACTACCATACAAGCCAAGACAGAAGCAAAAAGGCAAGGAACATGTCGTGTATTATGCAAAGTACTCTGCTTCAATGGTGTGTACCTGCCATAGCGTGTAGCCAGTTGGATTATTTATAGAGCCTAGGAATCACGCTTCGACAACGGCTGGCTTTACCTGACCATCATATACTTGCATCTATATCTTGGCCTATAATGCGGCTTGGGAAGCGATCGCTAGCATGTTCAACGAGTGAGGTTGTCGTGGCTTGAGTTGGTCACGCGTCCTTCTGAAGCAAAGAGGCATCTAGAAATGGCTGCGGGACAGCGTTTGTGTTTATGTAGACGGGTTCTGAATCGGGTATTAACGACGAGAGAGTTGTTATTAGCGGGCAAGCATCTTGAGCAGTGGCGGGACAGCGAACGGATTCCTCACCGGTCTGTGCATGGGACCCTGGCGTCGTCAGTAGCTGGACTGGGTTCTTGGGTCGTGTGGAGTGAACGTGGGTGAGGCCTGTGAGATTGGCCTGGGGCGGTGCTAGCTTCAGCGCCCTCTTGACAGGCGGGCGAGCCTGTTTGGAGCTAGTCATTTAGATATGTAAGAAAACGAGGCGGCGCGCGGGCAGCAGCAGCAAGCGGTGGGAGGCAAAGGAAGGCCAGGAGGCACAGAGGGCAAGGTGTGGGTGGTTGGGGCGGGATGCAATATGCACGTCGGAAGTGGCACTGACTGCGGGCTGCAGTGATACGGTGAGGGAGAGCGGAAGCGCTTGAGAAGTCGATTGAAAATGATTGAGTAGAGAGATGATGGTGCTGATGAGGCGAGTTCCGAGGCAACTGAGAGATGGATAGAGATGGAAATTGTGTCCAAGTCAAACAGCAGCAGGATTGATGGAAATAAGGATTTCGGCTTTTGGCTGTGTAGCTGACGGCTGGCGGCTGGCGGGGCAGCTGGCCAAAAAGAACAGACCAGATGTTCTCGCTGCAAGAGTATGGGATGCTGCGTGTGCAGCCGTACAGATGGATGGTTGATCATGGGGGTTGATAGTTGCTGCAGCCATGGCATGCAAAGCGGGCAGCTCTGCATATTTTTAGATAGGTAGGCCGGAGCTGGCCAACGAAATGCCGACAATTACATTTTAGGTCACCATCGTTGTGAACGTGCGTCTCCAGTTCCCCCCAAGCCGCATCAGCCCCTCCCCCCCAAAGCCCCTCGGCAGGTGGGAATCCAGTAAAACAATATTAAATGGGAATGGAAGCCTTCTCCAGAGGCTCGGCGCGTCTCTGCAGCACAGTCCAGCGCTGGTTATAGTGGGCTTTAGCGCCCAAGGTATGGCATGTCCTTGCTTGCCTGCCCGTATCTCAGCCTTTCTCAGCCGGGGCTGGGCAGCCACACGTGACTACGGACCGTCAACCCAGCCAATCATGTTGCGCTAATGGCTGCAAGACTCACTTTATAATGCGGAGTTCTCCGGCGCTGGTCGAGTCGCAGTTTGTTTTTTCTACAGGAGGACTTTTTTACACACTAGCAGTGTCTGTGCCAGTGGCATTTCCCAATTCTTAGTGGGAAGCCCCCGCTTCAACTCGCGGGTTCAACGGCCCAGCAAGTGCATTGAAAATATTGGCAGACGGACAAGTGGGCAAAAAGACGGCTAACCCAAAAAAAAAAAAAAAAAGAGAGAGAGAAAGAGGAGCAGAGGAGCAGGGTGAACCGAACAAGCCAGCCAAGCCACGGCCAAAAGTAATCGGACCTGGCCTGGCGACGCCGCTCTTCTGGCCGCCCGCCAACAACGCCTTGTCATCTTCCAAACCACCATCACCGCCTCCCCTCCCCCTCCGCATTCGGCCCAAGTTTCTCCTCCTGCTCTCGCCAACAGCTATATCTCCCGACCAGTGCGAAACGCCAACGCAGCTTCATTTGCTGCTTTGATTGCCCTCCAACACTTATCTATACTGCTCGGCGCTGCATGGACGGATCCTCTGTCGTTCGCGGGGGATCCGCCGCGCAGAGCCCGACAAGCCCGGCCAGCTCCCGACACGGCAACGGCGCCCCCAAGCGCAAGAGAAGCACAGGAGTGCCCGCTCACCTCGAGAGCAGTCCAGGCAGCGGCAACGAGGATGAGCTTGGCGATCCCGATAAGAAGCGCCTGCCCGGCGTCAAGCGAGCCTGCAACGAGTGTCGCCAGCAAAAGGTGAGTCAGCCCTCGCTGTTTCTGTACCCTCCGCTCCCCGTTGCCCCAATCCTCTGCTGCCACCCGCCTCGTCCGCCGCCACCGCCGCCGCCGCGCACCAATTATCTTGCACATTTGCTGACTTGTGCCAATCGCATCTAGCTCCGCTGCAATGTCGTACAGGACCCCTTCCAGAGCTGCTCTCGCTGCATCCGCCTCAAGCTCGAGTGCAAGATCGAGTCCAACTTCAAGCGTGTAGGGAAGCGCTCCAAGCATGCCGAGATGGAAAAGGAAATTGATCGCCTCCGACGGAACCTCAATCGTGCCCAAGCCCAAGGATATTCAATGGACGACGGCGACGAGGTTGCCTCACCTGCCACCACCACCCCAAACTATAATCATACCCGCCATCCCTCTCTCATCTCCGACGAGGCGGTCAATTCCCTCCTCCATCTCAAGCGTGGAGGGGGCACCTATGGCTTGCCGCACTACTCCCATGAGCTCGAGACCGTTCGCTTGACTGACGAGCACGTCACGCACCTCTTCAACGAGTTCTTCGCCTTCTACCACCCCTTCCTCCCATTCTTGAATCCTGCCCAGCCTCCCGACCAGTACTTTCAATACCACCCACTCTTATTCTGGTCCATCATTGCTGTCGCTGCCCGACGATTTAGCCCAGAAGGCTCCCCGGATCTGATCAAGAATTTGTCTGACCCATTGACTCGATTCCTATGGACCACCATCGGCGAGGTTCCGAGCAACTATCACGTTGTCAAGGCAATGTGTTTATTGTGCGCATGGCCTCTGCCCACCAGCACCACGTCTTCGGATCCCACCCACATCCTGTGCGGTGTCATGATGAAGACGGCTACTGGCATTGGCTTACACCGTCCAAACAATATCCAAGACTTTTCGCGAACCTCGGTCGAGCTCAACAGGGAACAGCTGTCAGATCGTGTCACGACCTGGGCCGTCTGCAACATTGTCGCCCAGAATGTCGGCACAGGCTACGGCCAACCCGCCTCGACTCTCTACGACTGGACTTTGGCTTTGCGCCCTGGAGACGACGCTGCCTTTCGCTTGACCCCCGAACTCGAAGCCCGCTTACAGATTGAGCGTTTCTGCGACAAGGTGTCCAAGGAAATGTACAGCAATGCTAGTGATCCTAGAGGCGTTGCAGGTGACGAGCATCGCGCCATGTTGATGCGCGTTTACCGTCGAGACTACGCAGAGCTTCATGCCTCGGTCATGTCTCAGAATCTCGGTCCCATTGTCGGCCTTCATCTGCGAGCAGCTGGACTGCACATGCGATTGGCTGGCTTTTTTGACTCGAGCAAAACTCCAGGCTATATGGATGACCTCGTGGGCCTCTGGCGCGCAACGACCAGCTTCCTTGATGAGCTCTTGGAAGCTGACAAGGTGACGTCGCCGCGTGATAATTTCCACGGCACCTTCCTTCTCTACGCCACCAATTTCATCCAACAAATGCTGGTCGCTGCCGCCTTTACTGTTCTCAAGCTCATGCGATCATTCTTCGCCAAGACGATTGATTTTCACCGTGGCCGTCACCTTTTCCATCTCTCTATTCGTGCCATCCGACAGACCAGCGTTGTCAACAACGATCTCCAATGGCGTTTGGCCGAACTGATGGTTCAGATGTGGAATGGCGCGCGCTTGGACAGTAGTAATCCGGCTTTCAACCGCGAGGACGAGACCCCGATCCAGATGGACGATAGCCTGCAGCTCAAGGTCCGTTGCCGTCACAGTATGAGTCTGGTCTTTGACTCTGTCTGGAGATGGCGAGAGGAATACCAAGCAAATGGGCGCGGCTCCTTGGAGGGTGGTAAGTTTTCAGGTCTTCAGGCTCAGCTAGGCGAGTCACTTGTCCCCATTCCGTACCTGATCTCAGCTAACCGACACGCTTCTGCAGCCGCCATGAAGAACCCAACCAACCCAGATTCCGCCAACGAGTCCTCAGCCACCTCTTCTCAGCTCGACAGCACGCTCATGACCATACCTACGCCCGCGCCCAACATGCTCACTACGACTGCTGCCCTGACGCCAGGCGCGACAGGCCTTTCGGCGGCGACGCCTGTTACTTCCAACCCAATGATTGGTGGTGGTGGTGTCAACTACGGCGACGCCAACTTTGACTTTTTCGATCCTCAGCACTGGATGCTGGACGGCCTTTTGGATTTCAACTATTCATTTGTGCCTCCCCTTGAAGGAGCTTAGGATGCACATGCCCGGAGACGCTGCCACCATTCCAATCGTGGATGATGTGCTAGAACTACTAGTCTCTGATATGAGACTAGATTGTATCTTTTTTTGTCTTTTCTTTGTGATTGGGCCCAGGTTTTCAATTGTTCTTTTGTATCTGATTTGGAGCATTGTTCTTGTTGTTTCTCCCAGGTTGAACGGTCTTTGCAATTATTTGTCTGCTTCCATGATCAACGACATGGTATATCCCTAATCAGGCGACTCACGCGCCCACGACGGTCGGTCTTCAAGCGTACCGCATACGAAAAGGAGGATGGTACTGGATGAGGAAAGCATCTTGTCCTCGACGATGTTATAAATTCGTGGCATCGAATTACACAATGCGGCTACAGGAGAGAAGCATTGCGAGATTGTTAGTTTAGCTGGTTTATCGATAAACCCCATCTCTCACCTTGTTCAGGTGTTTGGGACCGCTGCCGCTGTGTTCAGTCTTGTCGCATTGAGTTTGTTATACCCACTTCTCTTAGTCGCTGACGTTGTCGTCTGCCCTTGCCGCAGCCGCGCATTGCACTGGAAAGCCGAGGCTTTGCGAGCGGCGTCTAAGGTGACTCGCATCGCTTTGTGCGACTACCAATCTCGAAAGATTGCAATCACCCATCGAGCTTCCCGCTATATGTTTATTATTTCTGATTATCAGTGTTCCATCTTGTCTATTTCAATCCCGCTATTCTTTTGTTCGACATGCTTTCGGCCATTCTGGGCAAATGTAGGTATCGTTGGCTAAGATAGCAATAAAAATTACCAATACAACAAGATCATCTTGTAAAATGTAGACTGGCTGACTTGTCGAGGAGTTTATGATCTTGCCTCTGCGGGTGAGGGAGGCCTTTGCTGCCTGATTGGTTCGTGAGCCTATGGCGAGCAGTATCGCAGGACACTCGGCGTTAAAACAAGACGGTAAGGATTACCAGAAACAGAAATCAGAGCTCCTGTCACTATCCAAGATCCGTAACACATGAAACGTGACAAGATGACACTTGCACGGTCGTTTGTGTACAATACATGCGAGAACCCTGGCCAGCACGTATCCTCTACATGCCTTGGACCAAGGGCGGCTGCTAAAGCGCACACCCTCCTTTACGTGCCGTGTCTGTAAGTTTCAAGTCAAACGTTGTGCAACCGTGGATTTGGCGCGACTCGAGTAGAGACTCGGGACTGACAAAGTGAAAAAGGGTTGTGTTGCACAAAGGGGAGGGGAGGGTTTTGGCAACACGTCAGTCACACCGCCAAAAGGCCAAGTGCATAATCGAAGACGTGTAGGGAACACAAGCTGTCAAAGTTTTTTTTAGATTAGGATGACAGCGGCAACATGAGGCATGAAGCAGAAATAGAACATGGGCATCACGGTTGCTGCAGTAGAGTCGATGCCATGGCCTCTATGCAAGACACACATCCTCTTTGACCTTTGCGTCTCTGAGAGCACAATCACGCTATAGCTAGTTTAAAATGTATATTGGCTTCGAAACAGACTCTGGTTCTGCGATAGTAGAGGTCAAGGCGCCGGTCCAATCACCCGGCTGTGTCGAGTCGTATTGTCGCACAAGAGCCACTCGACGGCAAGGCGCCAGAACAACGCATCGCCAGCCACGATACTTTGTTCAGACCGCTTATCCTACTTCAATTGTCTCTCGCCTGCATTTGTAGGCCATTGTCTATTGACTTGAGGCCCTCAAAGAATTCAGGCCAGTGCTGGGCTTATTCCCCGTCTGAAGAATGAAGTTTGCAAACCCCTTGGATCCGCCTTGGCCGGGTCGACTGCAGAGTCTCAGGGTCACAGGGTTACCACAAAAAAGAAACGGGCATCTAGACCGAACAAAGCGTGGAACCTCTCTTTTCCATGGTTGTATGGAGACTACAACCATTTTGGGGACCCAGAATTGAAACCGCAATCATGTCCTTATTATACTTTGTCTGCCTTTGAGCCTGGCGTGGAGGGCGAACCAGACGGAGCGGAATGCGGACGAGGTCTGGGTGGCGGTTGTCAACAGAGTAACACAAAAACTGCATGCCAGGCTGGCAAAACAAGAGCAGGTTGCAGGTTTCTGCGAGCTTCTTCTACCCCTCCCCCCCTTTTTTTTTAAGACTCTGGCTACCTATGCATTCATGTCCATTCTCCTGCCGGCTGCCTGGCTGCCTTCCAAAAGGCGGAGCAAGGTTATCAGCGAACCTGGCGGCCCGGCCTGGGCAACCTTTGGGCTCAAGACCCCAGAGCAGAATGGGCAAATAATCATGTTGAACGTTCGTGGTATGTGAGAAGCATGGCACTGGATTGGTCGAGGCTTTTCCAAAGGATTGGGATGCACTCAGTATTGACTCGGGCCGTCTGACGGCCTCGCACTTTCAAAACATTAGTTGCTCATACAGCACATGTCTCTGATACCGTACAAAAAACCAAGACAGTGATTGATCGACAGCTTCTTTCTGGCTGGAGGCATCCTTTTTGGCTCCGAGAGGACTCCTTCCTACGGCCTTGTGCAACGTCAAGACGGCTCCGACGCACTGCAGTGCGCAAAAAGGAGAGTTGAGCGACCAATTGTCCAGACTCTTGTACAAACAAAGTGGAAAAGAAAACGTCTGCCTTGCAACTCAATGATGCAACACTTACTAAAAGGCAAAGTTATCTGGACCGCCAGCGCGAAATCATCGGCGCGCGCCGGCCGGTCACATCGTGGGGTCACAGGGCGGTCTCGAAAGGCGGCCGCATACCATTATTACAGCATTCGCAGAGACGACGTCTGCCTTGTCCTCAACCTCGCCCGTCTCACATTTCGGCAGTGCAAATTAACTCTGTTCAAGCCCAACCGCTGCCTTTTCCCCCCCATTCTCATCCCGCATCGTGAGATCATGGGATCCGTTCCGGAAGCAACCCAGTTGTCTGCCCGGCCGCAAGCCCCCCCCTAGCAAGGGACCGCGTAATTACTGATAGGTACAGAGTGTCTATTTTCGGGTTGCACAATTAAGACAACTTTCTTGCTCAGAAACCGCCTTGCTGAGACAAGGAAACCTAGTCCCGTCGCTGGGCGGGCAGGCCCTGGCAGGCAGGATGTGGCAAGGTCGTCCGTCCAATGGGCATGGCCCAAGGCAACCTTCCCGTCGAGTCATCACCGTTGCATCTCGACCTTGTTCCAGGAACTTTAGGACCTGGGAGGGGGGAGGGGCGTGTGCAGCAACATTGTCAAGGTTTCGTGGCTTTTTGGCGTCGTGCAACCAACACCAGCCGTCCTTCCATTGAGAGGGGAAAAGATAGACCCCTGGTGTCTAATTCGCTCATACAAACCATGTACAAGAGAGAAACAAAAAAAGCCTCTTCCCTGGGCCACACCTCCTGCCTGTGCCGGCTCTCCTGCGGGTGGTGGTTGTATGTGGGCTTGTACCCGTATCTGCGAGGGGGCGAAGAGGCTCGCGGTCTAGTGGAAAGAGATCGCTCCGGTATTTGTCCTGTCACGGACCTGATAACTGACGGCCATAGCAGCACAAGATGGTATGTACTCGTCGCTTTGGAAAGGCTTAGATTTCAATGCGCTGGGGGGCGCTGTTGGCGGCCAGCTGCGGCCCTGCGAGCTTCGTCGCGAGAACCTGCCAAGGAACAGTTGGTATGCCGTATGTCTCCTGAATTACTCAGTGCTCATAGTCTAGGGTTTAATTTCCAATCCACAATGATAAGACTCAGAGAATGCGGAATGTGTGGGTGCCAAAGACCCAGTAGTGCCAGGAAGAGCCGACATTATCCTGTGAATCGCCACAAGCCGGCCGGAGTATCCTGATAAACCCCTCTGCTGTTTACGATGATCTTATTCATCCTAGTAGAACGCCTCTTGCTTGGCTACGAATGGGGCCAGAGGAACAGGACAAGGAATAGTGTGCTTGTGCTTGACTGAGGGCGGAAGCCACAACAACTACCAGAACGCCATTTATTTCAGGGGGCTTGAGATAGCACGACAGCGTGATCACGGCGTAAACAATCGTGCAATAGACCCCAATCTGGTATTCGGTCCGTCATTCACCACAGATGGACGAGTCTACGGAGTTGCTGGTGGTTTCAAGAGCGGGGAGATGCACCTTTGTCCCCCTCTTCTCCAAGTGGCGCAAGGTGCTTGAAATTACAGCAAAACCTTGCGAATCAAGTAACCCGCTAAGACTGGGGATGCTTCTCCGATAAGCCGTGCACAGGTCAGACCGCAGCCGTTGACTCGGGCAATAGCAGCGTCCCGAGCGCAGCTCCCGACTCTGTAGAGGTATAACTGCGGAGATGGGTGCCCGCAGCCTATTGTAGAGAAGATGCTGATATATCGTAGCGTGCAAACTATGTGAGAGCCCCTTACCCCCCAAGGCTGGGGCATGCGATCCGGATGTCTCTGCTGGCAGTGATCCGTGACCACGCATTGTGGGCGGCTACGACGGGGGCCACGGCACGAGCCCACGCATCAGAAGCTTGACCATCGGGGCTAGTTGGCTAGCAAGCTTCTTCTCGCCCATGTCGACGACTTTGAAGGCGGATCTTGTATCCAACCGGGATACTTTGGGGAGGGGCCTGGGCGAGCGCCACCTAGACTGGCCAACAAGGGAGCAACCAGGCTCCCCGTGGATACCAACGGAGCATGGCGAGAGCTCGCTCGCCACTCTATGAGCAGCGCACAAGTAGCCTTCCTAGCAAGATGCTGTTTTAAGCGCTTCTAGTTGGCGAGCGCATGTACGCGTACACCGCGATACTACTCTAGCCGAAGCCCGAGCCGGCGGTAGCGCGACTGAGTTGGGTCAAGCTCGCTCGCACGGTTTCGCGAGTGCGGTAAAGTAGTTCAAAAGATGAGAGGGAAAGACTCTTCTCTGATCTGCAATGCAGTTGTTCTGGGCGGCTGCGACTGACCAGGGGGGGCGTGATGCAACATCACCGTGGCCTAGATGCGCCGCCGTGAATACACCGTGAGCCGGGCGCTTAAGATGTGAAAAAGAACCAATGTAACTCGACTGCGAGGAGGAAATGGGCCAACAAAACACGGTGAGAGGTTTAAGTTCATGGTTCGATGAGATGTGTGTCCACGGGAAGCATTTGCCGAGATTTTGTCGCCCACTTATCTGGGTGAAGCGGAACTGTGCAGGAAAAACATCGTCAACGGCACAGTGTAGTAGTAGCTCCACCGTTTTTGTCAGACTGCCTTGGGAAAAGCGCTTAATTGGTCGGTGGAGAGATGAAGAAAAAAAAGCAGAAAATCTCGAGAGTGAATACCATATCAGTGCAAGGAACTCGTGGCTGGTCCTGGAAGTTCCATGTGAGTGTTCTGGCCACCTGCGGCTTCGCATGTTTGCTGTTTCTAACGCGGTAAGCCCCAGAAAACAAGATTGTTCCTGCTCTGTATTGCATCTCCGGTATTGTAGAGTTGTCTGCTGAGAACTCGAAGCAAGAGGCTACACAAAAGAGGTGTCTGTGGCGCGGAATCGAAGGCGTGGCGAACCGGAAGCGGTATGGGAAGCCGGATTACAGCAAGCCACAGTGAGCATCACCGATCTGCGTTGGATAGAGTGACTGTGAGAGACAAAAGTCTATACAGCAGGCATGAAAGATGTCGGTCATGATAGATGGCTTTGTCTCTCGTGGGTCGCTCGACGGACGCAATGTGTGCATAGGGCCCTGCTCGAAAGCCACGCATAGCTGACAGCATGTTGATTGCGCTGGCAGTCCATCATGATCTAGACGGGAAAGAGTAAATCGGAATAAAATAAATCACTCACAATAGAGGAATTGTGATGAAGTGTTGACAAGCAAAGCGAATCAAGGAAAGGCTGTAAACGCGCGCGTGCAACGTACATGCAGTGCCCAGATTGACTCTGGTAGTCATATGATGCGGGCTTTTCATTGGATCAACTGGAGAGGGGGAGAAACCAGCTCTACGAAGTAGTCTCCAGCAGGGTATCCGTAATGTCGTCGGAAAGACGTGCATGGGAGGCAGCAGGAGAGGGGGGGCAGGAACCGGGGAAAGAGAGAGAGAGCGCGCGTGAGAAAATGACAGCCCAAGTCAGTAAGGGAAGGGGGGGCGGATAGGGGAGTTCGAGGGCTGGGGATGAAAAGAAGAGGGGGATGGAGGAAAGAAAGTGCAAATCAACAAGAGGACCTCCGTACCACTGTACCAGTATGCAGCGGTGGAGCGGGCCAGTGGGAGGGGGCGTGTATCACATTAAGCCCCACTCTAATCCTTACTAGCGCGTCCCGGCAATCTGGTAAGCTAAATTAGCGCGGTGGAGCCGCATGCTGCGTTCTAAGTGGTCGGCTACGCGAGTTGACCCGTAGTGTGCTGTCGCTGCTCCCCCCGTCTCTCGTTTTCTTTGTCTTTTTGGTGGGCGGGGGCCGAAGCTTGGAGGTCAAGAAAAATCTTGGGCACTACCGAAGCTCGTTGAGAGATGAGGGGCCAAGGGGCCAGACTTTTGGCAATACGGGAGCTCGTTGAGAGAATGAAATGAGGGGCAGACAGAGTATAGCGGGGCGTGACGTGACGTGCGGGTGTGCTTGCCATTTCGCCGAAGCCGCCACGCCGCCCACCCACCACCGTTCGATTTCTTTGGCGTCTTACTGGTAAGTAGGTAACTAGGGCACTTTGACTTGCAGCAGCGTTGTGGTGGGTACTAAACAGCCCACCTATGGGAGACATCATAACCGAACAAGCTTTCCTCAAAGGAGCGGTTAAAAGTTTTGGTACCACGTGATTCATCCATCCAAGGCTTGGTGGAAGGATAGCGACTGTCTTCGGGTCAGAGACGTGCCAACAAAAATAAAAAATGATTGTGTAGTAGCGTGTCCAATCAAGCTTTTGACATTTCAGCGCAAAAGCGGCGACGGTTGGTATCTCAGGCAAGGTACCGGCCTTGCCTTCGTCTTCGGTTGCTCGCCATTGCTCTCTTTGGGTAGATCAGCAGCCGAGATTCGAGCTGCAATCTGCAGAAACCCCATGGCTAACAACCATCAATGCCTACCTGACAGCGACAACCTAGCGGTGTCGCGTGGGTATCGCATACCTGCTACAGATGACAACGTTCGTATCTACGGTTCACAAAACGAGACATGAAGCTGACCGTGATCCTCTATTACGGCTCAGATCTGCATGTAGACGATTCTGTTTACGGCGAGGGTTGGCAATACTGAATGAGAGGAAGACCATCTCAAGTAATACATGGGTAAGCTCGGTCTTGGCACTGTAGAAATGGATGGATACCGATAGCCTGACTCTGCACTGGCTCACAGACGTAGCAGAATTGCTGTGAGGGGGCCGATTGTGGTGAGCTTGTAGGGCTGACTTGGCCGAGAATACAACTTGATGGGGGCAAAATCGATCCGGGAAGCGGCGAGGCTTGAGGTCGTGCTCCGAGGCAATGGAGTTCGATATCAGGGCAGGCTTGGCCCCCGAAATTGGTCGTATTAAAAACGGCAGATGAGGCTGCTGAGAGGCGTCCTCAAGTGATGATTTGCTCAAAATAACATCACCCAGAAAAATTGATGGCTCGTGTTGGGTCCCGGACTTACGAGAGTGGTAGTTAGTTGGATCTCTCGAAGAAGGAGACCTTATCAAAAGATGAGAGCTTTCTTTGCTCACGAGGCACGGGAAGCCGCATATGCACGAGGTACCAGATGTGGATGAAGACTTTTTGGTTGGACCGCCCCAGCCGGGCCAGACAACCCCCATCGAACGTACCGGCAGCCTGCATCTCGCCGAGGATGATGTTAGCATATGTCGATTGAAGCGTAACAAAGTGAAACCCAGCCATTATTTACTGGACAAGCTCTTGCAACAAGGTGGTACAATAATGTTGTAAGCGTCGCCTAGATAGGCAAAAATGCAGCATGTCGTGATGCACAATCCTGGACAGGGGGCTAGCACAGATGCGGAAAAGGGCATGTCCGCCTTGTTCATCCGTACATGGCAAAGGACTGCTTTCTAGCGAGATGGTAAGCACTAGGCAGACTGGCGAGAGCGCAAACGCAGCAAGCGGCTATCGCAACCAGCCGCGGCGAGATCAGCGGCATGAGCGGGCATAACAGAACCGCGGTAATGTGAGTCGTCGTGGGACCAACGCAAAAGTATGCGTTGAAGGAGTATTTTGCCAAAAAGAAAAATACGGAGGCAGTTTATCGGCGTTTGATAATCGGCCGAGGGTTTGGTGAGCGGTCCTTGGCTACAGTCAGCGGAGAAGCTTAAAACTGTACTCGGATATCTGGCCAGAGCCTGCCGGGAGCAACATTCAAAGGACCAGCAGCAAAGGACATTTCGACTCTATGATATAGCCTCGGCGATTATTGTTGTTATACGGCTGAGTCAACGCCCAGGGCATCTTGATTCTAGCTTATTACCAGTGGTAACATTGGGGTGGTGGAACTGCCCCGGCATGCGGCGTATGAGTATTAATGGGTAGATAGATGGTGGACCACTGAAGACTACCTAGGTACTCCGTAGATTCAGGGCATTATACCCCCGAAAAACCCTGATCCAGGCCTAGAAGGTAGGGCTGCTATTAGGTAGGTATACTGGGTATTAATTATTTACTCCGTACTTTGTTGCTTGGATGATATAATATTGGTATTGATACAGCGAGCTCCAAGTGGGCTATTATTATTAAAGTGGGTAGCTGCGAAAGGCGCCTGGTTGCCTTGCTTCCTTGCTTGCGCCCCAACCCACATTGGTGTCTCTCTGCTTGCGCAGGTTGACAGGTCAACACGCTGACCCCAAACGCCTCTTCCACCGTACCAGTACCAGTACCAGTACCAGTACCACGCCATCAACCATCGACCATAGCCCGCCGCATGGCCGTTGTTTCGATCTAAGCCCACGATCATCTAATCACGCACTGCCCTAGCCGAGCGCTCGTCACCGGCCCATGGCTTCCTCGACAGCCTCGCTTACCGCAGCTCTTGCGTTTGTGCGCCAACGACCTAGGCTGGCAGCCGTCTCTCCTCTCTGGTAAGCTAATCATAACTAGATGACAGAACAAGTCAGTCCGTATCTAATTTTGCACAAGCATCAGGCCATATCCGTCTCTTGAAAGTTGTGTACGATTTATGTTTCATGCATGCAACGTCGACCAAGCCTTGCCATATCGGCGCCACCGACCGAAGCTGCCACCGTCACTTCTGTATTCGTGTATGCCGCCACCAGACCAGGCAAAGAACACACTCCGGCTACTCAATGTCTGGGTACTGGCAGAAAATTACGTTCATTTTAGTGTGCAACTCTTAGATTTCGCGTAGCGAATGCCTCAGCCCACCTGCAACTCTATTCTTTGAAGGCCGCTGCCACATTGATCGACAAACAAAGACGGATACAACTGTTCGCCGGCACCAGCCCCTTCTTCTCAGCCCGTCCGCTTCTCTTCTACTCTGCAGAATGAAAATATGGGCAAGGAGCAGCACGGCCGCCAAATATTTCACGCAACACGGCTGCAAGAGCTGGCACAGATACCAAACCCCGTGGCAGACGCCATACCAGACTCGTGCGCAACGGACAAGAGCAACACTTCCACCGAGACTTAGTCTGGAAGAACGCAATCGCGAACGCGGCACGTGAAGGGCTCGGTCCAGTTGCTACATCAAAAGCAGACTTTTTGGGTCAGCTCACTATCCTATCACCTTTCATGACCAGTTGAGTTGTGTAGAGACAACGCAGGGGCCAAAGCGCTCGAAGCCAGTAATAACTAGCCTCGTAGCGCCCGCAAATTGCGCTTGTCGGCCACTGCCAACTCACTAGCCGCTCAATGACGAGATGGAGCAAGACAATCGTCATTCTAAACGCAATATCTCGAAGAGGTACAATTGCGACAAGATACTTCTGGAATGACCGCCATTCTGTTGCTTTGTGCACTTTGACGGGAACTGCGGCAACCGGTTCTCGTAGACTGGTGGCGCTTTGCTCAGGGAGCTACAAGCCTCTCCCGCACTTCCCGCACTTTCCGCCAGATTGGTCGCGTCAGTTTTTCGGTTTCGGCTATGTTGCACCTGACTTAAGGCCAACATTCCTCGGATGGCCGCGATGAAAGAGAGCAGACCAGTCTTCTTCTCGAGCCCGTCCAGTTTCGAGAGAGATTGGCGTTTGGTACTTGGGTTACCAACTCAGTGCGCCAGCGACATACCCAAAGAAAAACCCCCCAAAACGAAGAAAATCCTAATAGGGAGCAAAATGTAGCTTCTCCACCAAAATGCGACTCTTCAAGCCTGAAAGACAATAGCAATACTGATACAGACCTGCTCGCCAGACATAGTCCTAACACGACACCACCACCATCACCCCTGCTGTTCTCGTGAAGTCATTAGTTTATTATTTGTATAGCCCTGTCGGCCTGGCCTGAAGAGCCTTGGGGTGTCTCCTTGGAGGTGGGTACCAGCTTGTTGCTCAGCGGCTATTGCAGTGTTTCTGCTCGCTGATGCTCATGCAGACAGTCAGCCTTTTTGTCTGGCTGATCCTCGCCGCCGCTCGCCGCTATTCACTCGCCCCTCAGGCCCCCCTCCAGCTCCAGCTGCAGCTCCAGTCGCCAGTTGCACAGTCCAGTCCCCGTCGCTTCTGCGCTAGCACATCGCCCGCACCACACGGCACGATAGCAGGACCATGGCGGCTTCGGTGCCCCATTATGGGTGCTTGCAGCTCACTGCCTGACATGATAGCCCAGTACTGATACAAGACCGGCGAGTCCACCTGCAAGTATGCTCCCACGTACACGCCCACGCCCACGACCACCCCCCACGCCCACGCTCACCCCCTTCTCCCCCCTCCTCGTCCTCGCACGACACCCCTGAAGTACCATGGACTTTCTTGAGTACTTGGAGATCCTGGTCTCAATGTGCAAGGGTACTGCAGGCCGTCCCAAGCCAGGGACGCCGCGCCCCCATTCTTGCCTCGATACTAATAGGCAGATTGTCGCGGCTTATACATACAAAAGACCACCGCCGGGCCTCTCGTTTTCTGTCCCGCGTGAACCTCTTTCTTTCAATCACCTCTCCTTCTGCCTTCTCTCTTCTGCCTTACCCATACTCCACTGGGTCTGCTTAGACCTATACTGGTGGCCACAAACTCCATCAAGAGGCAGACTTGCCTCTCGTCCACAATACCGATCTCGGGCAGCTTCTTTTTGCCGGCTTCCTGCCTGGTTTGCTCGATACCGCTCGGCTGATTGAAAACTGCCGATATTCCCCGACAAAAGCTGGCATCTCCCTTGCAGCTTGCACAGCAATCTTGTCTGTCATTGACACAGATAATTGACTTTTGAGAATCAGTGCAGCCCTAGCTTGACTGCACAGCGTCACCACGCCTCAACTCCCCAGCTTGGTAACCTGGCCGCAATCATGATCGAAGCGACCGGTATGGAGCATCTGCAACCCGGCACCAGGCACCCTGATCCAATGGATATCTCGGATTCGTCAACCACGGGAGCTTCTCCTCGTGCTTCCACTTTCCCCGAACTCCTCCCTTTCTCTACAGTATGTTTTCTCCGCATCAGCTTGATTGCCCTATTCGAGGTGGCATTGAGCGTGTAGCTCTTACTTACCCAATTCTCCTCTTACGCAGACTTCTTCCTTTCACATTGGGGCCGACTGCAGCTTGCTACTTAGTCCGGTCTCATCCGTGGCCTCGCCACCAATGCAGCATGTGGTGAAGCAATACGCCATCTTCTCCGACACCGCACTCGCCCACCTACCTAGCCCTCCCAACAGTGGCAAGATCTTTTACCCCCATTGGAACACGAGTTTTACTCTGGATCAAGGTCCCGGCCCTAATGACGACGTTGCGATTCCCCAAGAATTCTATATGCAAGAGCGTTGCACTCCGGATCCGGAGTCGTTCCTCGGCAGTTACACTCTGGCTGATACGAGCCAGTCGGCCCTGAACCAGCCTGCTCACTACTTTGCGCCCGTCCCTCATCTCGGTAGCAACGGCCCTCCCATGGTGCACAGCGGCACCGTGCAGTCGGCGGATAGCCCAAACACACTCGAGACGTCGTCTGAAGTGAAGACACCAGGCGACGCCCCCATGGCTGAGATGGTCACACCCAAGAGAGCTTCAAGGAAGCGCTCAGTTCCCACTACTCCGGAGGCGAAGAAGCAAGATGGTGATACTGAGGCGCACGACGACACAGACTCTGACGAGGCTTATTCTAGCTCCCGGCGCGATAATAACGCCGAAGGGAGAAAATCGAGGAAGCGTGCGGCTCCAAAGAGACCTAGCGCCTCGCGCATCCCACCAATGGATATTGCGGAATATCAGGACTGCTTTGGTGATCTGGTTGCACCTCAGCTCAAAGAAAACTGTCCTCCAGAGGAACGCTGCATCTTCGTGTCACGATGGAAACACCGCGAAAAGAAGGGTCAGGACATGTGGGACAGCATCCAGGAAGACTACTATCAGCAGTTTCAGAAGGAACAATGCAAGGAGACACTTCAGATGAAGCTCACTCGGGGCCGCTCCAGGTACATTCAATGGAAGCCAGAGGATGTAAGTGAAACATGGCTCTGAAAAGGGTATTGCAATGGAATGCTAACTGCAGGCTTGCTAATTTAGGAAAGCATTCTTTCGCAAGCATGGATGAACGTCGAGCGCAATCGATACAAGTCAATTCTGGAAGAGTTCTACAAGCTTGGAGGTTCACGCAACATGCTCCTTAATCCTGGCGACATTGAAGTCAAGGTAGTTGTTGAACTTGGCCTCGAGGAGGAAATCTATGTCGAAGGCGTCAACGAGATGGAGATTCGGCGTCGCTGCCGATTCTTGGTGGGCAAGAAGAAGGCGGGAAACAGAAATATGGAAGAGCCAGGCATCTCATACCGGGGCCCCTCCCTGTTTGGCCGAGTGATTGACGAGGAAGAAGTGATTGACCAAGTGGTGGCCCTGCACCTGGATGGAGCGGCACGCAAAACCTTTGCAGCGCGACGCAAGCGCCAAAACGCAAAGCCGACTAAGAGCCCAAAGAGGCTCAAGGTGGAGAGAGAATAAGTCAAGATTGGTCATTCTGTTTGTTGCGTTTTCATTTTCAAAATCCCCTTGACTACTTGGACGACTAGACTGCTTCATCTTCCCGAAGAAGAGACTCTGCCATTTTGACGATTTAATTTTATCGCTGTGCGAATCTTGATGTTTTTGATTTTCACCTGTTTCTGTTTGTTGGTTTGTTCGTCTGTTTACTTGTGATTGTACTAGCGAGCACAGCTGGCTCGGGAGCTTGTGGTGTCATGGCCTGGCTGCTGTTTGCTCGGTACCGGCGTCCTGGAAGTAGGGGCAGGCAGGCTTCAAATGGGGAGGTTCTTGTTATTTTCACTGGCTAGCCACAGTCGTTATTGTCAAATTTGGATCAAAATGAGCATGTTGTCGTACCCAATAGTTTGCCAGGACATGGCACCGGATAAAGCAACAAGAGCCCCCAAGCTTGGGTCGGGATGGAGGGCGTTGGGATGGGGCTGACCAATGAATGCCTGGGTATATTTCCTGACACATGCCATTCGTGTCTATTTACGACAGCCGAGTAGGGGGGGGGGGAGGGGGGCAGTGACTAGGAGAAGAGTCTGTGCTTTGAATCTAACCTTTTCTTTTTTATTCACTCCTTTCTTCATTCGTGTCTTTATTCTTTTTTTTTTTTACAGATTCTTTGATGATGGAGGTTGAACGCCACGATTCTCCACACGCACAAACTCCACACGACGTACATACTCCGTACCTAGACATATCCACATGCTGTTAACATGATTCCAACTCCAACTATCCGTACATATTAGTCCTTTACACCCCCCTCCTGGTTCGCGCAATGGGGCGTTTGTTGCGGCCGCTACCAAGGTTCGGACCCGAAACGAGGGGGAAGGACCGGAAGAGATTATCCATGGTACCACAGACTACTCCGTAGAACCCACGAACGAAAAAAAAAAATCGGATATTTTGCAAAGAGAGCGCGCAGAATAAGAGCTGACATGCGAGCCAAAAGGCAAGCTCCCGTGGGAGGGGAGAATAAGGCAACTCGCATGCGCGACCGAACCACCACTATTAACACCATCATGCCATCCATCCGCTCACAACTAATAAATGTGGTGCGCGTGCTGCCGCACCCCTCCCCATCTTGGGGCTGCAAATAGCGACGTGCAGCGAAACAAGGATCCCCAACCTGCGGCGTGTCTTGTGCCATGCAGCAACGGCCGGATGCTTGTCGCAGAGAATAGTTTTTTTTTCTCTGAGGGTGCAATGCGATAGGATACCGACTATCTGGTAAATGAGAGGGAGCGGTTGCCAGCGCAAAGGGCGGGCGGAGCAATAAGAGACAAAGAATGCGGTGTCATGGGGGAAGGGGGGGGGGGGGGGGCGGGCGCGGGTGAATACGGGGTGCAGGACCCG
>JAPFSE010000150.1:0-90979 GCA_030777785.1 Beauveria caledonica | reverse complement strand
CCCCCCCCCCCCCCCCCCCTTTCACCAGGTTAGAATAATGGTCAGCAGTCGGAGAGGATTTCTGTCAGCATAATGCGTCATTTGATATGACTTCGTACACTTTTGTGTCGTGCGTGAGAGTGAGAAACCGAGCGGGTGGATAATAATAAGCGGCAAGGCCGAGTGCAGGCGCCGTTGAACGCCCAAGCAATCAATCCATCAGGCACGGCTCGTCGCAGTCGCAGTCGCAAGGGAGCGCAAAGTAATCATGGTGGAACCAATGACTGCGCCAACCAACTAAAGCAAAGTGGTACAGCATAATAGCCAGAAAAAGGATCATCAACGTTGGCTGACCGTCTGGCGCGTGGCACATTGATGACATCCAGTCGTACGAGCCAACCGTGTCATTCCAGTGTATCGTTATAGCTGGCACTATTGAGCAGGGTACTTGTTCGCCCACCTTGAAAAGGAAGAGCACGACGTCTCTCAAAGTCAAACATGGCGTCGATTTGTCTCTGCGCTGGCGGTGGTGAACAACGTCGGGCCACTCCAGATGCACCAGTAATTAACATGACTGGCCGACAAGTCGTCTGCCAGCTGACGCAGAACGGGTTCCGAAATAGCCTCCGTCCGAAACTGATTGCCTTGCCTTGATCTGGGCAAAGAGTATAAGTAAGTAGATGCAATCCCCAGACTAGCATCGCAGCACTGCCACCGGCAAGCGGGCGCCAGTGAAAAATGAGGCCTCGGATTCGCTGGTGCTAGGTCATGCGGCTGCTCCCTCGTAAGGCGGCCACGAATTTTGGAAGCTGCTCTGCCGGACGATGGTTTGAACTTTGGTGAGGGGCGTACACAAGGTGCGAGGGCTGCACTGATGCCGGGAACCTGACTGCAACGCTTCCGTGGCCAGGTTGCGCTGATTTGCAGCAGGCAGTGACCTCATTTTGGTCGCTGGTTGGACACAAGGTTGACATAGGTGCGTGAGCATCCACCTAACAGCTCTGGAGTAACTATTTTGGTTAGTCGCTCGTTATTAGTCTGGTGTCTCATTGGCGAGCTATCTCCTCCTCGTACTAGCCAGTAACTGCTTTTACGTGCGTGACATGGCGTTTCATTTCTTCTGGCTTCTGCTGCCAATCCGACTGACAGAAGCAAAAGGACTCCAGGTGTCATCACTGATGATAAAAGGCTCAGCCTTGTTGCCTAATCGCCACTGGCCTGCGTCGTCCCATCCACGTGCCTGTCCTCAACGAGCCGAGCGAACCTGATGACGCGGGACAAACTGCCGTCGCTTCACTCTTGGCAACTACCTATTACTTATATCGCCAAAGCAGGAGTGACATGAACAACTGTCAACTAGCAGCACATAGCGTCCATTAATTATTAGTTACAAATCAAAATTCGTTGGCCCCCTGTGCAAGGGCCATTCTTTTCTGGTGGTGGAAATTTGCTTTGCCCACACCACCCATCGCTTATATCCAATATCGGTACGGATCCTCCGTAGTGTGGAAAAAAAGGCGTTGCGCCAGGTGATGAAGAATCGTGGCCCCAGAGGCATGGGGGGGACTAACTATTGCAGCCGCTAGAATATTGACAAAAAGTGGCCCTGAGATACAGAAATCTTGCATCATTGCGTGCTGCAACTCTTCATCAACGAGCATCGTCTTTTCTGAACTAGCAAGCCCAGAGATCGCATTTGTTGTTAACTAGCCACCCCAGTGTGCGCGTTTTCGCCGAAATGGTGATCACATGCCCACAGGGCAGCGCATCGCGAGAAGCTAATGTAAGCTATGGCGTCACCTTGCCGAGGGCCAATCTTGGGATAATTTGCACCCGAGGCTGAACATCCAGTGACAGTATTACATCCCAGAGCCCAAGTTGCGGGCCGGTCGCTGGATAGCAACAACAGTGACAGTGAGTTTGAGTATGGGCCGCTAATGGTGTACATGCGCCATGTAAGCATCTTGTCGGGCCCAATGCAGCCACTGATAATAGGCTGCTGCATGCTATTGGAGGACGGCGGGCTCGGATGGCTTGTCTGGCAGTGCAGCAAGGCAGGCCATGTGGAATGGCTTGGTTCTTCTGATCCAGATTGCCCTTATTACGCTGCATATCAGCAAAGAGTTATTTCCCAGCCAGATGTATCCCAGCCAAATTAACAAGTATACGTGCTCATGTCGCAGAGCATGCATCATCTCTTTGGGGTATCAAGTCAGCGGTGCTGGAGATGATGCACGAGAAGCGTGGTGTCTCTATTTACACGCCGCCGCCGCCACCAAGCCTCTTGTTCCCACCAGTTTCCTCTTTTGTGAGGAGGCTTCTGAGAACTCGCAGGCTTCCCCAGGACGCAGTTTCGGAGGCGGGCGGCCTGCCACATGTCGTAGACTATCGGTGTAGGTTTTTTTTCGGTTTCTCTTCCCTGGCACCTGGTTGACGAGGGCAGCAGCACCAACGCAGATGCTTGGGCGCATTGCGACGTCGCATTGAGCCTACTGGTACTGCAGGATGAGCCTGGACGGACAGGGGGGCCGCGGGTATGGGGTATGGACATCCGTCGTGGTCTTGATTTGTCCAGAGCAGGATGGACCCTGCATCATGACGCTGGGACGTGTTTGCAAATGCACCATAGGTATCAGTAGTTGGTCTGTTGTTCTCTCTCTTCCCGCAGGGGTTTTGGATGTGCGGGTAGCCTTGCAAACTTGCTTTTTTTCTCTGGGCAATGGCATGTTGAATCCGTGTACGGGGTAAGACGGGTCACCGCAACTTTCTCTGGTTGACAGATTCCAGTCGATCCCTGATTTTCTAGTGTTTACATGTTGTCCCTTTTGTAGGAGAGAAAAGGATGTCGCGTCTTCACAAGCACCGATTTTGAAAACGGGTTGCTTTGTGACAATGGTGGCAGCAAACGAACACTGAGGAGAAGGGCCGGTGCCGAAATGTGGCAAGATGGCGCCTAACTTAGTCTTGTGCACTGGTCCTCGGTTAGAGCATCGTGACTATGGGTGGTGGGCGTTGGCCGCCGCGTCATTTGCTCAGTGATGAGCATAGACGCTAGCTCGGCCATTTGTTGAAGTGCCGTTACAAACAGAGGCCTGTCTGTACCCTGTGGTGCTTGGTTTGTGATCTTGGCTTGTTGGTGGTGTCTAGCGCAAAGTGGGTGAGTGGCTTGCAAGTTGCACCGCATGGAAGCCGTGGAAGGATGGAAGAATGTGTGGGCGTTTGTAAATACTAGGATGTAATTTCTGAGGCACGGTGAGGGTAGTGGACTGGTGGTGCAGGTTGGTGCGGCACGGCGGTTGGGTGGGACCGTTGAAGGGAGCGTTGGCATACTTATTAACGTTACAGTGTCGGGTACCTATGTATTTGACCGTATTTGAACGCCTGACGACATTTGGCATTTATTCGTACCATCGGCGTGACGATGGCTTGACACGATGTTTTATAAGAACTTTCCAAGTCATTATATTGTTCCAGATGCTTGTTTCGCATCGTGTGCACTTTTCCTTATCATAGTTCAAGCGTCCATGTCAGCCATCCATCCAGACAATGTGTGCATGCTCAGGAACCTCTTCAATATCGGCACTTGCGAGATTGGCTGGGGGCTTTGCAATTTCGTCCTTGTAGCGGCCACGACGCACTGGACACTGGACACGCTCTTCCCCTAAACCGGACCCGCCAATCCCCTGCTCTGCCCTGCCAAAAGAGCCCCTCCCTGTGGACCCGCACGACCCGGCTGGCACCAAACAGGCAGCTGTTTGCCCCACACGGACTGTACCCACCTAGCTGGCGCAAAAGAAAAAAAGGTTTGTCGTCGTGGTACCTGGTCTTTGCTCGTCACCATCAGCGGCCACTCAAGTCACTTGTCGACGACCTTTTTATATTTCGATTTTTCCCCTCTTGTCTTACAAACTGGCTGGCAAGATGATGACAGGCGCGGCGCGGTCTCTCACTGGCCCATTTTAGCCAGTTTTTGGTTCCCAGTTGGCACCTTTTATTAGTTGGCCCTACCAGTGACCACATCAATGCTGCGTGACCAGCGGTGATACCAGTAGGTACCAATAATGAGGACCTAATAATACCAGTGGAAAACGCAGCTTTGACAGAGAACGACGCATGGCACAACAGCTCATTATTGGTACGTAAGTCATTCCCTGTCACCACGACTCGCTACCCTTTTCTTTCTTCTATTCTTTCATCGGTAATTCTCATTCTCTGATTTCCCT
The DNA here is from genome assembly GCA_030777785.1 of Beauveria caledonica. Classification (NCBI taxonomy): domain Eukaryota; kingdom Fungi; phylum Ascomycota; class Sordariomycetes; order Hypocreales; family Cordycipitaceae; genus Beauveria; species Beauveria caledonica. The sequence continues at coordinate 86,777 of JAPFSE010000150.1, read as the reverse complement.
GCCTTTTCCCCTTTTCACTTCTCGAACACTTCCGTTCTCTCTTCCACCTGTCTGTGCTGCCGTGCACCGTGCCGTGTCGATCACCGCTTTATTACTGAGTGCCTAGGTAGGTTAGGTAGCACGCGCTCTTCCCTGCACTTGGCTGACGCACCAGCGTCACAGTGTTTCGCTCGCCCGCCAGCGACCTCCGACCGCTGTAATCTGGAGACCGAACTCGCACTGGGATCCTCCCCTAGCAAGCATCCCTGAACCCCCCCTGGAAAGGCCCCCGGCTCCCCATCTTCTCTCTTTCTTTTTTTTCCTTATCTTGTTCCTTTCCGCATCCTTCTCTTGCGTGTTTACTGGTACACGGCTCCGTCGTCTTCTTTTTCCGTCTTCTTGCTCTGCATTGCTCAACACTTCTCTCGTATTCCTCCGCCTTGGTCGTTTTCTGTTGCCGCCCACGCCCCCCTTCAAACTGGTCACGCTCTGCCCGCCCACGCCGCCATTGCCAGGACCCTGATTACGTCGGTGGCAAACAAACTGCCCCGAGCATTATTACGATCCCGCCATTCGAAACGAAATTCTGTCAAGGAGCACACGACTACCATCTCGTCTATAACCGTCAACCTCTGCCGTACCGAAGATAATAGCCCGTCTTCGTCTAGCCGGCATTCGCTCATCCGTCTCCTCAACCTCTCTCCCTCTCCTCAACCAAGTGCATCTACAATGGCAGACGACCAAGATACTTGCTCCACGGGCTCGCATCCCATTGTCCGCTCCGACTCCTCCACATCAACCGCTCCTTCCGACCATAACGAGCCCATCATTCATCAGCCCATCCCGACCCGTCCACGCCTGCCGAGCCGCAAGAGCAGCGGGCCGCTCGTCGTCCCCCGCGATAGCTCAGAAGTTGGCCCCGTCGACTCGCACTTTGGTCCCGACGACGTCCGCGCCATGAGCCCCCGACGAACCAGTGAAGACATTGACAAGCTCGGCAAAGAAGCTCGCGAAGAGCTGCACCGGTGAGCCTTCGCCTCAACCAATGCAACGGCCCGTGGCATCGCCGTGCTAACCATGTCCAGACACGCCAAAGCTCTGCAAGAATCGCTCATTGATATCTTTAACCGCATAGAAGCTGTTCGCGAAGAGCACGACAAGCTCGACAGTAACAACAAGTTCTTGCAAAAGTACATTGGCGACCTCATGAGCACCAGCAAGATTACAGCCTCCACCAGTCGAGCCAAGAAATAGCCTCGCCCACCCGCAGCGTCGCCTTTTCTCACACTGGCAGCTTCTTGACCAAATCTACCTTCGCCGTTGGCAATCATTAAACTAGACTACGCATCCGTTTCGCCAATTTCTCTCACACTTCGCCTCTACGATTCGTTTCGGCTCTCGAGCGAGCACTTGAAGCGCCAGCTTTGCAAAAATACGCCCACATCTCTGCGGCACGATACCCCTGCCGCTGGCGCTTTTTTACCTTGATGCATTTCCCTCCATCCATCGGCTGCGACACCGATGCCACTTATTATCTGTACACTATCGTCTAGCATAATCATGCGTCGAGCTTCGGACCCTGAACCCGCGACGCGTCATTACGCGACCACTCAACAAACATCAAACAAAGCATACTGGCGGGCGTTCTTTTGATAACTTGATTTTTGCGTTTCTATCGTCATATCATCTTTACCTCTGTCCTTGTTTCTTGTCGGCATTCACGGCTGTAGATTCAACACCAACCGCAACCTACCAACAGTAGCTCTGCAAAGTCCGATGCTCCGAATCTACTAGCATTTTCTTCATGGCGCAAAACAGCTGACGGAAAAAAACGGTTCAACTTTTTATGCTCGGAAATTGTTTTTTACTTGGCTTAAGGCAGTAGGCCGATAGAGGTCCGATACAATACATTATATTGCTATCATCCCCAAGCGCTTTTTTGTGTAATCTGATTGCTTCCGCAATGACGTAGGTGCCCCTAGTTACGAAACAAGGAGTTCTCTGCGCTCGCCACCGTCATACGAGGTCGAATTCAACAACTCCGGAAGCTGTCCAGTATGATAATAACCTGCGACGTATAGGCGGGTCATGCGCAGAGAATCAGCGAATGCAGAGACTGAATGTGTAACTAGACGCGAAGAAGATGAGCAACCACGACGTTGTACATGTGAAAAACGTTCTAAATATACAAGGAAACGAACCTAAGTTACAGTCCATAAATCCAAAAGATAAAATAAGCTTTATTAAAAGATAAAGAAGACAAGAAAAAGAAAAGTGCCAATATTCTTAGGAGAAAGAACACAAAAAGAAAATATCTCTGCTTCGGAGGGGAATCGAACCCCCGATCTTCGCATTACTGATCATTTGTTAGTTGACTATTTACTGTGGACATGCTTGTAGAGGCGGGACCTACCGAGTGCGACGCCTTACCACTTGGCCACCAAAGCCAGGTGATTTCTGTGGCAACATCCGCGCTTATTTGTAATTATACTGGCTGATCTGTCAATAGAGGTCGGCCATACTGGTGCCGTGTACTGGGAAGTTGGCCTTCTCGCTTGCCATGGCGGCCTTTGACGCACAGATTTTTCTACGCTCATTTGTAAGAGAGGCAAATTTCAGACTTGTTGCGGAAACTCTACGCCAGTTTTATAGAGAAGAGAATGGCTGCGGACAGCGCGTCGATTGCTGATGAGCAATGTATTACTGGTCCAGCATTACTTGATCGCACCTGCCAAGAATATACATCTTGTATCCTTAGACACAAAGATCGCGCAAGGTCTCTATGCTACCATAACCATTGATAGCATGGCCAAACCAATTACAGCAGCAAAGCTTGCGCTACCTTGAGCGTTCGCTACAAAAGCGCAAAAAGGTGCTTTATGAGTAGTTGCATGGTGCGGGGGCAACGTGACGGGCAAGGGCGGCGCGAACCGTCCCAATGTCGCAATAAGAGGAATGATACCACCTCAGTAGCATGTAATGAAGCCAAATCATCGATATACTACGTAAGTCTAGAAAAAACATGGCATTTATCTTCCACATCATTATAGCAAAGAGGTACCTACCAACTGTTTTTTCCGTTGCTGAAGACAGGAGGACGCTGCTAGACAATTACAAAGATAAAAAGAAAATGACATGCAGGCACTTGTGATGAACTGCAAAAAAGAGTTGCTTCGGATGGGATTCGAACCCACGGTCTTCGCATTACTTTGGAGATGTTAGAATCAGGTGTCAGAAACGGGGTGATGGGGAGCTACTAACCAAGTGCGACGCCTTACCACTTGGCCACCAAAGCCGAATAGGCAGTGGGGACAATTCGGCTTATTTCAATATCTACACCCTTCTTGTAGCATCGCGGGTCGATCTCTGTTGAACTTGTCCATCAACCATGCCGAGTAGACTCGAAAAGTCAGAGCTCTCCTGTCTGAGCAGCATGATGGGCGTTTTTTTGCCTCTGCCCATTCGTTTTGGTTGAGGGTGGGGCGACATAAAAAAATCAATGGAGGCGGCTCCTGAGCGCATGTCATGATGATACCCTGTATGAATGGCTCCCAACGTAAGACAACTCCCATCGCCGCAAGCAAGTGTAAATCGCGTTGGACTTTCCTTGTGTTGGATTTCAAGAGTTATTCACTGTGTGGGCATCACTTTCTTGGCTTTTTGGGCAAACTGAATGAGCTACTATTCCTCTCTAAGATTGCTTCTTGGGAAGGTGTGAACTTATACGACAGGCAGCCAATGGAGTGTCTACACCCAAAATAACACAAATAACAAGGAGTGGAATTCAGAGGCGAGCCAATCACTGAAATGAATTTAAAAAGATCCCATCAGATCACCTGCTACACCTTCGGCAACTGGACTGTCGTGTCGATATCCTTTGATGCGGGCGTCGCGCATCGAACGCGGATTGGAGCAGGCCTCGCCCGATGCTTTCGGATGTTACCCACTTTGCCGCCACACAGATCCAGTCAAACAAGTTCATCCAAAACCAGAGCGTTTATTACGGAGAATCCGGCTTTCTTAGTCCCAGGCACTTTACTGGGCCGCCAAACGGCATCCGTCCATCTCCAGTGTTTTGATTCGGTGGGTGGCAAGTGGGTTGGTGGGTAGCCAGATGAACTGCCCAACGTTCTGTTTTCTCGGCAAACCTTAAATGGTTGTATAAGTCTGAGGAACTATGCTCGTGCGTAGACACATTTTTCGCAATTTTTGGAAACGAGTTTGCTGTATGTGGATGTGCGTTATCGAAAAGTGTCTTTCCTTCTCCACGCAGTGACGCGTCAAACGCGTCACAAGGGATGAAGATGTGATGTAGATTCGCTCCAATAGCAACAACAATCTCACTGGAGACTACCGCCACATGGATGCCAGTTCAACTGTCCCGAATGCAAACACAAATTGAACCTGGCCTCCCACTCTGCACCTGCATGTGGACATTGAGTGGATGAGCGACATAACTCGGATATCTGTGCTAGCGTACTGATATTAAGACGTTTGCGGGAGCCAGCATTCGCGCTATCGGACTGAGACTATGAGGCAAGCTAGCTATGGTCACATCTCAAGAGGGCGATACCGAAGCCAAGGCTTAAAATATGAGAATGGCTTCAAGTCGAAAAGTTCTTTGACGCATGAAAATGCTAAATAAATGATAATAGATTGGATAACTATCACAGTTCTATAAAACCCTGAACCATCTTGACACATTGCTTATCCACCGATAATACATCCATTAATCGAGATACATTACTCTTCACATCTCTTCCTAGTGATGCCCATGTACCAGCCTACTGGATAAGACTGCCAATGGCGACGCAGGGCAGAGCAAGGTTGATAAGACCACCGTAAGCCTAATCGCATGGTTAGATCCGGAACAGGAGTCAATGAGATGTTTGATATAACTTACGACAGAGGGAGTGTTGTGGCAGCAGGCCGCGCGGTTGGTGCACTCAGACTGGAGAAGGTTGCCGATAGCGAGAACTGAAGACCTGTTAATACATGATCTGCGACTTCAGCGACCACTTGAAGCTTACCATTGACAGGAATCTTGGTGCAGGTGCCGAGAAGGTGGGAAAGAAGACCGTCAGCACCGACGGTGGCACCGAGCAGGCCGCCGAGGCCGGTGTTGGGAGACGAGTGCTCGATCTTGGTCGTCTTCTCGTTGCAGCAGTAGATGGACTGGTCGGCGCCGCACCTGTCACCGGCCTGGCCGAGAGTCATCTTGTGCAGCTGGTTATCACTCGGGTGGCCGGAGGGAGCAGCAGTCACAGCGGCGATGAGGGTGGTGATAGCAAAAGCGAAACGCATGGTGACGGTATTGTTTGTTTGGTAGAGGGATGTGGAAGAGGTGTCAAGAGGTTTCTGTGTGAGAACGAGAGACTGTGATGGGTTGAGGAAAAGAAGAACCTTTACCATGAGGTCGCTTGCATGGTCTCTTTATACCTGATGCCGCCGCTTCCAAACACCACCATCGCTCAAAGGAGCAAGATTTGCATGACGTAGCATTGCTCGCGAGCAATGCGGAAAGAAATGTACAAGTCGTGGCTAGACGCTTTGGACTGGGACCACACGGAGTTCAGGAAATGAACTCTAAAATTCGTCTCCGAGGAGCGCATGCCGTGCAAGATGGCGATCAACCCACCGGCTTTCTTCAAAGGGCGACGGTCCTGCGAGTTGGCTCTGGCGACGGATATGACAGGACGGCATGGCATTTCTCGCTCTGCACCGACGCGGAGCTTTTGTCTCAGAACTGGCTCCAACCCACCAAAAAGAGTAAGCCACAATTGCTGTTACCAGGCCATTTGACGAACCCTATGTTGTGGCTTCCCAGACATGTCTTATTCCCCGAACGTGGGACATTTCGAGTGCATTGATCGGGTACAAAGCGCTGGCAATTTCACCACCCAATCCAGTCTGCAAACTGTCTCGGGGCCGGTATGCTCTTGAGCTGGCTACACTTCGGTTGTTTTCTAGAGAAATCGTCTTATTCACCAACCGAATTACGGCCGTAGCGGGCTTGCTTGAACAACATTCAACTGTTGTCAGGGTGGAGGGGGGCAGGCCAATAGTTCCCCCACAAAAGCAGTCGCCCTATCTTGCTGATGTTGCAAGCATTCCATCAACAACTCTTTAGTGCCGGGATCGGCGTACCGAACTATCGCACATCCGGTCTCTGCCTTCGGGCAAGTGATGAAAACGGCACGGATCTTGTTTGCGCGCGGCGGAGATGCGGCGGCTGGCCAAAGTCGGCTTTCGTGCGGTTCTGCTCCAGAGTTCCTGGCGACTTCTCTTGCCAAAAGGATATCTTTTGAGTGGCTGCAAATAGCTTGAAATTGCTGACCAGAAATGTTTTTGCTCCCCAACGACAATGCGTCTAGTTCATACCAGACAATCGAGCGTACTGGATTGCATCAAATGCAGCTAAGCTCAGGAACAAAAACAAAACTATAAAAAAAGAGAAACAAAACAAAAGATACAATAAAAAAGAGAGACAAAAACAAAAGATCAACGACACGATCTTCTTCGCTAGCCAACTTGTCGCAGACAATTCTACGGACCGACCTAGTGCGTGTTGATTGAGTAGTTGCTTCACGAAACTGGCACACGTTGTAGATACCGTCAAGTTGACTGCGTGTAAAGTGATCACATAAAATCGATCTAGATGATTTGCCTCATAATGAAGACTAAAATGTGGATTTAATGGCTCCTAAAACACCTCACGGCAATTTGAATTTTTCGATCGACCATAAAAAGCGACCACCATAATAAAGTGTCATTCTTACGTTCGCTATTCGAGTCTGCGCGCCTTGACCCAAACCTTGGCCTCATTAGAAGATTTGAATCTGACGAGTCTGATAGATGAAGAACATGCCAAACAACTCGGCGCAGAACACTCAATTTCGGTGAAGGAGGCGCGGCAACGCGGTCGCGAGCCTCGTTGACGACCACAACAAAGGCCAGCACGGAAGGTGGCGGCTGATTAAGACAAGGCTATTACTGTCGAAATAACAGGCCTCATTAAACCTGGCTCTAGTCAGTCAAGGACATGGGCCACTCAGCAACGTTGCGTCGATGCAGGTGATGCCTGGCTAATTTACAGCGGCACGAAGAGGTCTCAAGCGATCGGGTCTCGACGTTCCCTCATCAACATCGCCGCTTCGGTTTATCTATTCTTTTGCAAGATGATGTTTGAGTTTTAAGTTGGAGAATAAATGCTCACTAGGAGGGGCACTAGCCAAACAAAGACCATTCGCCGGCGACCAAAAAAAGTCTGATTAAAGCAGGTTGGTGTTAACGTAGTGACGCCCGATTTTGAGATGCGTCGGCACTTTCTGCCGTCTGCCATGACTTCAAGTAAGATCTGGCTGGGGCAGCCCGGGCGTCACCTGGCTGAAGGACGAAGGTAGGCCAAAGACCTGCGTACTTGCAGCTGGGAACGTGCACTTTGTACATGTAAAATTAAAGATACCTATGCAGCATCGATCTCGATTCTTTAAAATCTGAAAGAGCGGTGGTGAATTTCTCTCCAGCTTTGTAGGGTACGGCTTCACCTACTTCGCACAATTGAGAGCAAAATGTTCTGCATCGGCCCTGTGACTTTAGCTATGCGTGGCGCGAAGAGGGCACGTCACTAATAAGTCCATTCTCAGGATCATTTTATTGATTAAGATGGTCTATGAATCGTGCACAGGTGCATCTAGCCATCTGTCTATCCCTTTAGATGCGCAGAGGCTCTTGCAGGCGGGATTCTTACGCTCCAACAAGGTTGCACCGACAGAACAAAAGTACACAGAGATTTGGGTCATAAAATCTGCTTTGCCAATACTAATGTAAGCTTTTACTTAAAATCAAGTACCTATCACGTATAGAAGCACTGGCTATTGGTAATTCTCCTGACGAGTGACTCTACTGGAGCTTCTCCGCACTCAGAGATGCAAAGGTTTATAGCAGGCTGAGAGTTTGAAAAGGATAGGAGGTAGGGTCCAAAGAGTTTCAAACCAGTGAAAGCCTCTTTCAGTCGCCTTAGGTGAGCCCTTTGGCGAGTCTTGTTTAAAGAAACTTCTTCTGAAAAGGACCCTTATTAACGGAAAACTACATTCGGCAAACGACCGAGCAAAGATCGAATTGACGAGAGTCGGAGGCAGCTAGAAAAGTATGACTTTCTAAAATACGGGACCACTCTCTAGAGTTTTCATCGATCGGAATTGCGGTCGGAGATGAGACGCCACCACCACGGAAATAGACTGACGAGGTACTGCATCACGGCGCAGTTCGGGCCGGGGGCGATCCGGCCAAATCGCGGAAGACAGAAACCCGAGCATTTTGAAGTGACCACACTCACAGCGCTGCAGATGAAAATATCATGCAAAATTGCCAGTATCATTGGGCAGCCATGGGTGAGCAGCTCTTGTACACATAAACTCTTTCTCCAGCACTCTCGCCAACGACACTCTTGTACCTAGCGGCTTAGGTGTGGTTAGGACAGGTTAAGCTGTGGCATAAATTACAGAACGCTGTATGCCAAAATCAAACCGCCTAAATCAACGCTACATGATCACACAAAAACAAAAATCCATTTTTCTGTTGACACCCGGGCGTTAAGCAATGACAAGTTGCGGAGGCTGAGTCGTCCTCGAGGGCAAGGCCCGCTTAACCGATCTGCGAGCATTTTATTATATGCAAACAGTTGATACAGGTCGCGATAGCTATGGTTGATCTAGGAGGAGGAGGGATTATTCAAGCATTATTGATTATTGTTGTTGCTCCCAGGTTGTGGTACCTCTAGTTGACGTCATCACCAGAATTTATGCCGTATAAAAGAAAGGTGGGCCACCACGGCGTCTCGACCAATGAGAGGCCAACGTCGATGGCCTCCTGGTGTAGTCACAACACGAACCATTTCGACGACACAATGTGCGGAAACCTAAGCAAATAATAAATAAAGTCGTAGCGCATATGTGCAAGTCAGATAGCTGCAAGGCTAGGGAATCGGCTATGATGAGCATGTTGACTTGCTTGTGCGTGCTTGTGGACCGTTTATAGTCTCCACCCCCGGCCGCAGCTAATTTTAGACTCATCATGAAGCGGGCACATCCTTGCCTCGATCTCGCATCCGCACATCAAACAAAACACAAGCACCGGGTCCGGCTTTCGCGTATAACCGAAAACCAACGCGCCATGCATCTCCCATCAATTGCCGCTGCGCTCGCAGCTCTGCCGGCCGCCTTCTGCTTCCAGGAGCAGGCGCCCCTGAACGGCCACAGCAAGCTGGATGGCGTCGCCGCGGACAAGCACACGCCGTCGTACCGCAAGGCCCTGCTTGACCTGCACCGGAACCTGGTCAGCATCCCGTCCATCTCGGGCGCCGAGAATGACGTCGGCCAGTGGCTCGTCGACTACCTCGTGAGCAGAGACTTCCGCGCCGACGTTCAACTTGTCGCGCTGCGTGAGGACACGCCCCCGGGCGCGCAGCGTTTCAACGTCCTGGCCTGGCCCGGCAGGCACGAAAAGCCGCGGCCGCGCGTGCTTGTCTCGAGCCACATTGACGTGGTCCCGCCGTACATTGCATACGGCATTGACGACGGCCCTATCACAAAGGACACCGTCATCCGGGGCCGCGGGTCCGTTGACGCCAAGGCCGCCGTGGCCGCCATGACGATTGCTGTGGAGGAGCTCGTGGCGGCTGGACGCGTTAAGGACGACGACGTCATGCTCGTGTTTGTCGTCGGCGAGGAGGTGGCTGGAGACGGCATGATTACCTTTTCCAACGCCGCGCTGGCGCGCGACGAGCTGCCGTCGTGGCACTCGGTCATCTTTGGCGAGCCCACCGAGAGCAAGCTCGTCTGCGGTCACAAGGGCGCTCTCTTCTGCGAACTCAAGGTCACTGGACGGGTCAGCCACAGCGGCTACCCCTGGCTCGGCAAGTCGGCCAACGAGCTACTCCTTCACGCCGTGTCTAAGATTCTTGAGACGGACCTCGGCAGCTCTGAGCTCTACGGCAACACGACATTCAATCTCGGCCTCATGGAAGGCGGCGTGGCGGCGAATGTGGTGGCCGCGTCCGCGACGGGCAAGTTTGGCGTCCGTGTGGCAATTGGACCAGAGAAGGACGGACACTTGATCGTCAAGAAGAGAATCCAGGCCGTCTTGGATGAAGTTGACAAGGATGCGTTTGAGATGACTTGCAGTCCTGGCTACGGCACTGTAGACTGCAATTGTGATGTTGAGGGCAAGTGTATTTCATGCATGGAGTTTGCGAGCGCAACTGACAACAAATAGGTTTCGAAACTCTCACCGTCAATTATGGCACTGATGTTGCCAACCTGAAGGGCAACTTTACGAGATATCTGTACGGCCCCGGCTCCATCCTCGTTGCGCACGGCGAGAATGAAGCTCTGACAGTGGGAGACTTGGAGTTGGCCGTTGAAAATTATGGAAAGCTGATTGAGCACGCGTTGAGTAAAAAGGTATGAACGACAAGCATTGTGTAAATATTTGACAAGGAATCATAGCGTAAGGACAAAAGATCGTTACAGCCGCTGCATTATATACTATTTCATTATACGAATTATATGAATCATACTATTATGCCTTTTCAAGCCTTGAATACCTGCGCCCAGCGTTCCGGCATGATTTTGGAAAAGTCAAACTTGCCGTCCGCACCCTTTTCGACAGCGCCTTTCTCAGTAACGACGGCGTCAATGAGCTCAGCGGGTGTCACGTCGAAAGCCGGATTCCAGACATTGATGTGCTGGTCGGCAGTAGCCACGCGCACTTTGGTCGTCTCATCGACGGTGCCATCGGGCTTGATGACAGCACCCGTAATCTGGGTGAGCTCGGATGATTTGCGCTCCTCAATCTTGATGCCGTCACCAGTCTCGGTGATAAGGTCGATACTCGTCGTGGGAGCGGCGACAATGAACTTGATGCCGTGATGCTTGGCTAGGACGGCGAGCTGATAGGTGCCAATCTTGTTGGCCGTGTCGCCGTTGCGAACCACACGATCGGCGCCGACAATGACGGCCGCAATGTTCTTCTCGGCGCCTTGCGTGCGGAAGAGGGAGGCTGCCATGGAGTCGGTGATGAGGGTGCTGGGGATGCCCTCAAAGACGAGCTCAAAGGCAGTGAGACGGCTACCCTGGTTGTAAGGTCTGGTCTCTGTGCAGAATGCGTGCTGCAAAAGTTCCTTGGACTGGAGCGTGCGGATGATGCCGAGGGCAGTGCCGTGGCCTGAGGTGGCAAGTGAGCCAGTGTTGCAGTGAGTGAGCACTGAAATCTGCTTGTCGGAGCTGGCGCCGACTTGCACACGTAGCCACTCGGTACCGTAGTCGCCAATGGCCAGGTTGGTCTTGAGGTCCTTTTCGAAAATCTTTTCAGCTTCGTCGATGAAAGCCTGCACGATCTCATCTTTGGTGGCAGCGTCGCCAGCAGCGCGTATTCTAGCCTTGAGCTGGTTGATGGCGTTGGTCAGGTCAACGGCGGTCGGGCGACTTTCCTTGAGATAGTCGAGGGCTGTGTCGATGTAGGATACAATGTCTTGTGTTGAGCCATCGGGGGCAGAACCGTTGTGTAGCTCGACAGCGAGACCCAAGCTGGCGACAATGGCGATGGCTGGGGCGCCGCGCGTGCGCATGCTCGCGATGCTGTCAAAAGCCTCTTGGCGGTTTGCGACATTGTCGTAGTGGAATTCATGGGGTAGACGGAGCTGGTCAAGAACCTGGAGCCGACCCCGGGTGTACTTGACGGCCTGCACGGTCGACATGATTGCCGCAGTTGTCTCTGAAAAAGAGGGAGTTCAGATAAGCTGCTGTAAAAATTAATGCTGATGTCGACATATTTACACCTGCCCCTCCATCTTGATGGCGAATTCTGCCGCCACCCCGCTAAAGTTCACGCATGTTGATGGCATCAGGCTACTCCGCAGCGAGTCGTTCCCGAGAAAAAGGTCCGCCGGCGTTCACCGCCCTGTGGCTAGCGCCTCCCTACAGAGAACTGTGGCGCTGCTGTCAGGAGCCTCGCAGGGGAGCTTCGTGCTGGTCCTGGCTGCGCCACACAAAGCACAGCTCCTCGTCGCGACAGATACCTCAGTGCATACCAACGCTCCCTTTCCAACACGGCTCACAAAATACCAATGGCAAGTGCTTTGCCATGGAGCAGCAAGCTTCAACGTCAAAAGTTACTGGTAAGTATTCTGCTCTCCAGCGGTCTAGTTGTCGCTTGCCGCCGAGTGCTGCCCCTCTGACCACATCTCACCGTCTGTCTAGTCGAGTACTTTGACCCTCATAATGTCTACGAGCTCCTGAAGCCCGGCCTGATCCCTCGATTACCGTTGCGCAATCTTCACTGGCAATCGCATTCGGGGCCGCTGCGTTCAATTGATACCCTGCATATTGAGCTCGTGGACGGCGGCAAGCTGCACCAAGCCGAGAAACCGGCTCCGCCCAAGCAGTCTGCTGCATCCGACGCGAAGGACGATGGTTTCCAGACGCAAGCCGTAGGTGGTCAGACCGAAGCTACCGAAGCCGCCGAGATCAAATCTGCCACAGTCAAAGGCGCAGCAAGTCGACGCCACCAAATCCCTGGGTTGCGCCGCACGCCCTACCTTAAAGTTCTCCTGGTTCGATGCGACGATAATGATTCCTACAAAACTACGGTTCGCTCCGAGGTTCGCGAATGGGTCAAACAACACACCCCGCCGACTACCTCTTCAAAGAAGGCCAGCAATCAAGAGAAGCATGATGCGTACGAGTGGCTAATCCTGCATGTTGTTATCCCCAACACGGCAGCATCTACGCAACCGCGCAGCACTAGCAAGACTGAAGGCAGCACAGATAAGAGCACAACATCGCGATGGAGGCCAGGCTCGACGCCTCTTTTAGAAAAGCTTCGCTCCGATTTCAACAGCTCCAGCAAGGGTGCACCCGATAGGATCGCGCAGATTCGCATCGGCATCAATGATGTTCCCTACGATATGCTACCGCGAGTTGTCCCTGCCGTACCATCCGGGTACAATGAAACCGAACAGGATGCCGAGAGAGCGTGGAACGAATTAGTTACCAAGCTGAAGAATCTGATTCTAAGCTCGTTTGACAAACGCGTGACACAATACGAAGAAGACATCAAGGAGAAGGACACGCAACGCACGCTGCCGGGCTGGAACTTTTGCACCTTTTTCATTCTTAAAGAGGGATTAGCACTCGGTTTCGAAAGCGTTGGTCTGGTTGAAGATGCGCTTGTTGGCTATGACGAACTCAATGTTGGCCTCGACTTGGTTCTTGCTGAACAAGCCGAGATTGGTGAGCCTGATAGTCATGGCGGCGCGATGCTGCCATTTAGCGATGACCTCAGAAATATTGCCCGAAAAGCACTAGCGGAGGCTTCGGGCTCCTCGAATGACGAAGAGGCTGTCGACATGCAATCTGCCAACAAATCAGCAGTCGATGCTGATGATATTCCCATCAGCCCTGCGAAAAAGGCATACCGCGACATGATCCTGGCCAACAAGGTTTCTGTATTTGACTTTAGATGTTACATCTTCTCTCGTCAAATTGCGCTGCTGTTGCGTCAGGCTAACACGTCCGTGACCAGAGAGCAACTGCTTTCTCGGCTCAAGGAACAACAAGAGTCTATTCTTCACGGCGTAGCGCCACTTGCGAAAGCTACTCCCCACAAGGAGGATGACACTGAAAATCTTACTATACTTGCACAAGTCTGTCACAGAACACTCGAATTTATACCGTCTCTATCAAAAGTCATGCGGCACGACATCATCACATCTTTATCAGTGGACTCCCCAGAGAGCAAGGAGCAATTCAGTGTCGAGGCGCACCAAGTCATTGACAACTTGGTTTCATCCTTTGCCTTTTCCGTGACACAGCAAATTCTGGCTCAAACTGCCACCAAGGCACTGCCTATCCCGCCATCATCGTTGCCGCCCACGGATGGAGTTGAGCAGAAAGCTTCCATACCGGAGCCCAAGACCATGATGCATCCAGCCAGGATATCTTCTCTCAATGAAAGATCGCCGAGAGCTCCATCTAGCCCAGGATTCCCAGGCCCGGGTCGTGCATCCGTAGCACCAGCCGGCGATGGCCAAAGTAGCCAATTTCTCAAAGTCGGCATCGAGGAGCTCGCCGCTGGTCGCGCAGAGTTGTATATGATGTCACGAAGCATTTTACAGAGACTGGGTAAAATCCGAGGCTGGAGTGCGGGATGGGATGAAGCCCCTATTGTGCACGACTCCGGAATTGAGGTTCTAGATGAAATTGACCTCGATGACGATTATGACGATAGCAATGACAACGATTCAACGCATAACGAAAAAAAGCCAACTGCCGAGACGACACCTACCAGCGCTGGGATTCGCAGCCAGCTACTGATATCTGCAATGGATAATTCCCAAGACTTTTATCGTCTTTATGAAATCATGACTGATAAGGCTCTTCGTCACTACACAGTGGCTGACCAACATGGCGCCGTACAGACTGCAATTGCAGACTTGGCCGTCTTGAAGTTTTCCCTACAGGAGTACGCTGCAGCCAAGTCTCACTTTGACAAGGCACTTCAATTTTTTGGCGAGTCAGGATGGAGCATGATTGAGCTATCGATGCTGGTCATGTATCTTCATTGTCTGAGCGAGCGCAACGCCAACCTAGAATATGTGAGGGCTGCCCTGAAATTGCTTACAATGTCGAGTGCCGCCGAACTGTCCCGCATTCAGGATTCATCGGCGCGCCAGTTGCGACCCAGGCAGGAATCTGAGGACTCGCCCATCAAGGGCATCGTGGCCAAACTGTGCGACTTGGCTTCTTCTCTCCGCAGCGATGTTCGGTCACCATTGTCCCTCTTCTTTACAAATATAGACATCCTAGGAACGCCAAAATACGAGGAAGGCCATGATGGCTGCGCCGTTTCCATTGGCATATGGAGCCTGCTGCCCGACGACATTACTCTGGACAAGGTTCAACTGAAGGTATCTGGCGTAGACGAGGGCCCCGTCAAGGACCTGACTTTCGCGAATAAGGGTGCTGTAGTCTTGAAACCGGGAAAAAACAAGCTCTCAGTGTACACCAATGTAAGTGCATTCCTTTCAGTTCTTTGCCTATCGCGCATTGCTAAACCATGCAGTCTGTCATTGCCGGCAAATACAAAGTCAACCACTTTGGCCTCCATGCTAGCCGCATCTTCCTCCACTACGACGCAGACGTCAACACGTCCCAGCCGCTTGCCTCGGCTATTTTCAAACTTCCGGAGCTCACCCTCTACCAGCAGGCCGACGCCCTCGACGTCGACCTCCAGGCCGCCAAGCATACGTCCCTGGACAAGAACAACAGCCTCGACCTCTCCATCAGCACGGGGTGGAACACACTCAAGCACTGCGAAGTCCGCATCAAGCCCAGCTCAGGCGGCCTGCGCCTGCTCACGACCGAGGCCATCGTCGTCGACTCTTCTCTCGAGCTAGCCAAGCCGCCCGAGTCGGGCCTCTTCCTCTTCAACGCCATGGCGCCCCAGACGTCCGTCACTGTGCGCTTCCCGTTCTCCACAGAGCTCGACCTCGACGATGTATTTGCCAAGGTTGAGGTGACCTACGTCACCGACGCCGACGAGTCCTACCACCTCGCCAAGACGTTCAGCGTCCCCGTGGCCCTCGCCGTCGGCGTCAACGTTCAGGATGTGTTCAAGCACAACGCCCTCTTCTCGCGGTTCAACGTCACCACCGCTACAAGTGGCCCACTACGGCTCTACAAGAGTGAGCTCCTAGACTCGGAACTCTTCTCCGCCACGTCGGGCATGGTGGCGGCGGCGCCACCCGTTATCGTGTTCCCCAAGCAGTCTGCCAGCATCCTCTACCGCATCCGCCGCAACAACGACACCCGCATCGCCAGCAGCGCTGCCAAGACCATGTACCTCAAGCTGCACTACACGCAGCTGCAGACCGAAATCGCCAACCTCATCCGCGCGTCCGTGTCCGAGGCGCTCCGCGCCGCCTCGCTTGCCCCCTATGTTCGCGCGGTCGCCGCCTCCCTTGCCAAGGACCTCAAGCGTAGCCTACAGCCGCGCGATCTCGAGCGCGCTGCGCTCCTCGGCGCGGTGTCAACGTCGTTCCTCCACGGTATCCCCTGGGAGAAGCGCCTTCACGGTCTCGCCTCCGGCCCCACAGTTCACCGTCTCGCCGCGTGCCTGCAGCAGTGGCAGGCGGAACACAAGCGCCTCGCCCTCGCCGCCGCCTCGGCCGCGCCGCCCTCCTCGATCCTCATACCCGTCGAGGTTCCCTCCCTCACCATTGTCCACACCGCCGACATTCGTCTCCGACGGCCCCTCCCCGCCACCATCAACAACGACGCAGCCAGCGGCAGCGCCGCCACGCCCACCGTCTTCCTCAACCAGGTCCTCCACGCAACCCTGCACCTCAAGTGGACGCGTATTTGGGACACGGAGAGCCCGCGCGCCGAGGACCTCGAGTTTAGCTACGACGTCTCCGCCAGCGCCGACTCTTGGCTCATCGGCGGACGCCGCAAGGGCCACTTTGTCATTCCCGGATGCACCGACGCCGACGACAACGCCGTGTCGTCGTCGACGCCCGCGACTGAGGCTGAGATACCCCTGATTCTGATCCCGCAAAAGGAAGGCTGGCTGCCCTATCCGAGCGTCGACATCCGCGAGATCAATACCGATACACCGTACCGGGCCGGGGTCGAAAGTACGGGGCATGCGGCCCCGGGGCACAACATCGAAGTCGACTGGAAAAATCTGGGCGAGACGGTGCGTGTTGTTGGTGATAAACAGGCGCTCACGGTCAGCCTCGACGCAAGTGGCCCTGCAGGCGGACCCTTGGTCTTCGAGAGTGATAGTCAGCCCATGGTCAAAGGCATACGGATAGTGGCTTAGAAAATACAAGAAAGAAAACATCGCATAGACCCCAGATCACGATGCGCTATGCGGGCATGCCTTTAAATTGAGTCTTGCTAGTCGGGCCTTATCATTTTACTTGCCGAACCTGCCAGGTGACTGCCTAGATGCCTGATATTTTGCGGTGCAGCCTACTAAAATGCAAGTACCCCGGCTAATAACGCGGCCGATCTCTTTCGTGGCCACAAACGCCGCTGTCAGGCGGATACGTTGGTTACTTTAGACTACGTTATTATACTTACTTTTAAAGAAGATAAAAGTGCTCTTTATACGTGAATCAGCTTAGATATAGTGTCTCTAGAGGCTTTAGAGGCTCTCAAGGCTTTCTGCGTGTGTGTGTGCGCGCGCGCCCGCGTGGAGGGGAAGTCGTTTCTTTTGGAAGGTATATTATTTCTACATATTAGATACGCTAAAATTTATATACTAGTCACGTTGTAGGTCCGGCAAGTAAGATGATAAGGTTCGACTAGCAAGACTCCTTGAATTTGAATAGTGCCTTAATCTAGGATATGCTTTTGATAACTTCGCAGGATTATGCTGGATGAACGATGTCTCCTACTTGGCTGCGGCTTGATCCTGTGTACTGAGCTGAGCACAAGGACTAGCCCTGAGAGATTTTTTGTCATCTTCGGAAACTTGAGGCGAGGTGGGTGTAAAGTTGCGAAGCCGTTTGGCCGACCTTTCCGTGCTAGCGCGACGTAAAGGACTTTCGCGGCCGGGATCGGCCTTCAGGGCAGAGTCAACATAGTCGGGCATGCTCGTGTCAGTGCTTGACTTGCGGTTGGCCCGACTTGCTGAAGGCGGATTCATAGTCGCGCTTGTATCATGGTTGAGACCCATGCCAATACCGCTGAGCCATTCAAAATACGCATTGGCTTCGACAAAGGGATCCGAATTTCCCGTGTTGGTCGAGGATAGGGTATCCATATACGAGAAGGTGGCCGGTTTAGATTCCTCTATAATGGCCTCTGTCAACGGCACATCTGCATGCACAGCGCTGTTTCGTGGGCGAGGCGAGTGTGCATGCGATCTGCCACTGCCACCATCTGACTGTTTGAGAGGAAGCGATGACGACACAGTAAAGGGCATAGCGCGCCACATTGCGCTGTTTGGCCACGCAATCGCGGAACTTTCAAGTATCTCTACTGTAGCATTAGCGTCAGTCGGCATTAAGGAAAACGAGTCGTACCGAGTGGTGCATGCTGAAAAGAGAATGCTACAGTATTCTTGAGTCTTTCGAAGGGCACAGAGAGGGACTCCCGCGGGTAGCTTTCGCTGATCACTACTTTGATGCGACCGAGATCATCAGCTGGACTCCAGTAGCTTTGATTGAGGAGCTCTCGTTGAAAATCGGGGAAGCTGAGCGGTTCGAGTTCCCCGGTGTCAGAGAACTCTGTCATGATCAGCATGGTGCAACATCTGTGAGAATAAAGCGTACCAAACGAGTTTTTCAAGACATTTGGCCATGGCCCTGCCAGATTCATCGAAGCTGACCTACGAATATTGTCAGTACGAAGAGAATGGCTGATTTATCGAGGGAGATAACTTACGATACAAATCCTCCGTCTACAAATAGGCGGACCTCAAAGACAACTCGATCGGCGAACTTGCCGTAAGATCGGGTGGACTGGCTTAGCCGTGGTGTCGACCAAGAGTGTATCGACAGCTTGTAGGGAGCACCAGGGGGTAAACTGGGAACGAAACAACAGACAGTTGGTAGTCCAAAGGAACCGTGAATATGCGAAAGCTCTAGAAAATCGTTAGCAAAGTAAAGATTAGATGAGCCGATGTATTACCATTGTCGTGAACCACATGGCAGGCTACTTTAAATTCCTTTAGCGGAACTTTGCCGTCGCGTGGGAACAGAAGTATGTCCCAGTCTTCGTAGCGCATGTTGAAAGTGTTTCCCAAAGATGATGCTCAAGACAGAGATATAGCCAAAGGTGATGCCGAGAGTTTCGAGGAGCTTCTGTGAATATTGTACGGATGAAGACTCTTCAAATCGCCCGAGCTGGGGCCAAGATCAGGCCAGACTGCATGTAAACACAAACGTCAAGTCAATCACAGGCAGGAACAGAATTGACAGACCATCAGCTGGAATGTTATGGCAACCGATGGCGCAGGTTGGGAAGCGAGAACTAATTGCAGCAGGAGTAGACGCACCGAATGGAGAGTGCGGCGGACCGCCACTGCCAAACAAACGAGTGCTTCAAGCATACAGCTTTAGCAAAATGATGGCATATTGAGCAGAAGGAAAGGATTCCTCGATGCCAATTTCCTCTGTGAGAGCATGGCTATTAGGAAGAAGATTTGTTGTAGTTGTCTGGAGAAGAATGCTGGCACTAGGTAGGGTTGGCGGTCAAGCAGCTTGCCAAACGTACTGCCAGCTGCCAGAAAGTCAGCAGGGTGTTGGCATTCTCTTTAAACAAGATCCCCCTGCCCCATCTACAATAGCAAAGTATTGAAGCTTTGGCATACTTTTCTGCGCCCATCACCATAGAACGGAACGGCACAGTGGGTATTTTTTAAGGAATTCCACTACATATGGATAAATTTAGACTCGTGTTATACAGCCATACCCGTAGTATGCTATTTCAACAACTGTACGCCTCGGGGCACTCCGTCGGGACCAAAAAGTCGAACGACAGAAACTCAACCAACTGTCCTTCCTCCAGACTGGTACTATGCCTGTTATGTACAAAAGAAACTTCAATTCAGTCTTCGTTGTGATGTTCAAGGCTCCTCGTCTCCCTCCATGCGTGCCTAGAAAGAAGGTCAGCGGCGTTCAGAGAGGCCATAGCAATTATTTGGGAACGTACTCTCACGGCACCAGGCCCACCAAGCTCCTTCTCCAGACCACCCTCGAATTCACGGGGAAACGAAGGCCTGTCGGGGTAGTTGAGATATACGAGTCCACAGACACCGAGGAAAGTAGCGACAAAGGTGCTGATCATGATGAGGCCGGGGCCGGTTGTGGTCCAGGTGTAATCCCAAGGCGAGAAAATGCCGAGCACATCGTTATCTTCGTGGACAGGCTCACCAAAGTTTCGGCGCTCCTGAGGATCCCACCATTGAGCATAAGGATCGCGGTGCTGCCGCTTGACGCGGGGAGGGTTGATGTAGCCGCCATTCTGTACAACGTTAACGGGACTGCATCAGTTATCGCAGAGTCGCTTCAACTAACCATGCCGGGGTCTTCGGCCGGGGTCATCGTGTGTGGGTCTGGGTATTTCTCATCCAGAATCTTCTTGTCGGCGTAGTGTGTCGGCAGGTAAGCTCTGCGTTGAACGATGGGTGCGCGGCGGGCGGCGGCGAGGCTGCTGCGCAGGGCCGAGGAGCGCACAATCCGTTGGGGAAGCATCTGCAGCCGGGGTTCAGAATTAATTATCAGTGTACAAGTTGGTCAAGAAAAATGTTCTAGCGACGCACCTTGAGCGAATTGAATGCGTTGCGGCGACCAATTAGCTCTGAAATCGATAATTTGTCGGAGAAGCTGGTGAACGTAGGTCGGCTTGGTGTTGAGGTTCTGCGTAAGATTGGGTGCCTGAGGCAGAGATGACAAAGTCGCGCGACACCAATGGTTAACCAGGGTGGGACTTGCTTTACTTACAGCAAAGAATAGCAATGCTGGAGCAGTATTCACAAAGGCAGATATCAAAGTGTCTTGACGGCATCAAATGTCAGTGATGAATCTCTTATTCGAATTCTTATCTTTCTTCGGCTTTCATTGGGCGCACCTTTGAAAATGGCAGCTGTTTGCCCCCAAGCTATGCTAGCATTGAAAGCCCCACCAACACTTCCTGGTTGCTGCCTATCTACCTCGTCTTTTAGGGGGTTTGCCACTGGAATACGCTCGTCTACAACTTGCTGCAGCGCGTTCTGGTAAGCATTCAACCATCATCATCACGCCAAAAAGTTTTACCCGCGTCATCGCCGACCAGCAGAATTGAGGTTCTACGCCGCCTATGGAACGCAAATCATGGGCAGACTTTGTGCAGGACCTTGGAGATACACTACGCATCTGTAGATTCTAAAGTTCTGCAATAAATGCCATCCGCGCGGAACTCAACACCTCCCACTCTGCCTGGCCCCGTGTCGTGAGCATGGCCGACACCGCGTCGCCACGCAAGCCTGAGCCCCGTGAGGACCCCCCCACCCTCAAATCAGAGCCGAACGGCGTCCCTGAACCGCAGTCAGGCGAACGACTATCAAACGGCGATTCTGTCGTCGTTCAAACAAATGGACACCCTCCCGAGAACGCGGCCCTGGCCCCAAACGGACACGATGCTGAAAATCACGACCGCGACGACTCCGAACGCCCGGCCAAGCGACAAAGAACTCGAGATACGACGCCGACATCCAGTGCACGAAAGCCAAAGCCGATATCTCCACCTTGGAAGCAGGCCGCTGCCGATGGACCTACGTCCTTCACGGAGAACGGCCGTCGCAAATCCGGGCGCATCAATCTGCTTCCCTTGGACATGCAACCACCAGCTAAAAGACGCACAACTAGAGGCTCTGTTGGTGGACAGACCAAAACGCCTAAACAGGGGGAACGATCAGCGCCATCACGTTCATCGCGAACAGCAGCAGCAACTCCTGTTTCGCGCCAGGCTCGGAAATCGTCAACCTCACAGCCTGCTCCAAACTCCTCATCAAGAGCATCAGCCAAGAAATCGGCCGCAACGCCAAAATCCGCGACAAGGGCTCGAAGGCGCTCGCCCTCACCTCCAGTTTACTTACGTCACTCCACACGACCGACCCGATCATCTCGACACACCGACACCGATATTAACGATGGAATCGACTTGAAACGATCGCCCCGAAGAGTTTTGCGTGCTCTTGGCTCCGGAGAAATACCATTAGTCCACCCTGGCCAAGTACCAAAACGACCCAAGCTCGGCGCCAGCTTCGAGGATTTTTGGGCGCGTGCTGGTAGTCTTCCAGTTGAGGAAGGTGGCCTGCAAGCCTCAGAAGATGGTCCATACTATACAGACGAACTGGCCCTGAGAGATGCCAGACTAGTTCTGAGAATCGAAAATGAAACAAAACCCGGTGGATTACTTGCGCCTGGCCGCTGCTCATTGTGTGCGCCAGAAGGAGACGATGATGTTCCCAAGCAGTGGGCCCGTCAAGATCACCTTGTAAAGGCCGTCGCGAATTTCCGGAAGCTGCTTGTGGCAGAACAGCAACGGCATAGGTTCGTCGCCAAAAAGCTCGCAGAAGCCTGCCGCGATGAATGGATACGACGGCAGCCCAAGTCTGCAGAGCAATTGGAGGCGGAAGCCCGAGAATTATGCCTTGCTCGATACAAACAAGTCTTGAAAGCTATGACCGGAACCTGGGAGAATGTGCGCGCCTACGTTAACAAACAGCGCCTCGAAGAATGGGAAGTCGAAGAACAGAAGCGAGTCAAAGCTGCTCTGAACGAAGCAGTAAATCTCTCAGAGCAAAAGCTTCAAGCTCGGCGAGCTGGTTTTGACTCGGAGCCAGTGTCTGACGATGACGGTTTCGACGATCTCAGCGATGATATGAGCGACGACATCAGTGCACTGGAGCAAGGCGACTCTGATCTAGCATCTGGCGAAGGCAGCGAAAACGACTCTGATGAAGATAGTGATGTCATGTCATCTTCGGAAGACGAGGACGGTGAGGACCTCAAGGATGCTGCGGACGAGGGATTGACGCAAGAGCAATTGCGCCTAAAATACGCCAACATTCCCGACTTAGACTCAGGTAGCAACGAAGATGCCACAGACGCGCCTACTGACGCACCCACCGATGCTGCGACGACACAACTTGGTGCAGAAACAACTGATGCCGGTGCTGAGACGACTGACGAATCGATTGATATGGATGATGACCTGGGGTCCAGTGACATGGGCGAAGCCGCTGGCAGTGATGAGTCGGAGGAAGTATCTGAAGATGATGTTGGGGGCATGCTAGGACTTTTGTTTGACAAATCGGACCTCAAAAAGTTTGAGCAAGAAGCCGAAAGCGAAACGCCTACGGCTGCAGATGATGATTACCAACCAGCTTTGGCAGTCGACTTTGAGCAGCAACAGTCTGATTTGAGCGATGCTTTCGAGGATGACGACGAAGTCACTCTGATACAACACCCGGATGCGTTCGCGAAAGCCGAAGACCGGCCAGCCGAAAACCAGCCAATCGTAGAGCAGCCAGTTGAAAAGAGCGAGATTGAAGGCTTGGTGAACGGCGATCACAACGATGAAGAAGACTTGCCTACGAGCCCGGTTGAAGCTGATGCGATGGAATTAGACGAAGAGCTGGCGGAATCAGAAGCTGCAGCAGTGGCAGCGCAAGCAGAGGAGGATGTTGAAACAATGGTGAATGTAGGTGGAGAGGAAGATGTTGAGCAGAATTTCGCGAGTCCCGAGACAGATGAGATCTCGAACCCGCGAACCTTGCAGCCCAGCCAGTCGCCAGATACGACGAATACTAAGGCTTCTGAAGTTTCGGCGCTTGTGCCAACCAAGAGCACAGTGGATGAGACTAGATCGGTGTCTCCCAGCAAACAATCAACAAACAAGACTGAGGTACCATTCCTGTTGCGAGGCACTCTGCGTGAGTACCAGCGGGATGGTTTGGATTGGCTTGCAGGACTGTATGCCAACCACACGAATGGTATCCTGGCAGATGAAATGGGTCTAGGCAAGACGATTCAGACAATTGCTCTTCTGGCCCATCTCGCCGGTCAACATGAAGTTTGGGGACCGCATCTGGTTATTGTGCCAACCAGTGTCATGCTCAACTGGGAGATGGAATTCAAAAAGTGGTGCCCTGGGTTCAAGATTCTCGCCTACTACGGTACCCAAGACGAACGAAAGAGAAAGCGACAAGGATGGAATAACGATGACGTGTGGAACGTGTGCATCACTTCGTACCAGCTGGTGCTCCAGGATCAGCAAGTGTTTAAACGTCGGCGATGGCATTACATGATTCTGGACGAAGCGCACAACATCAAGAACTTCAAGTCACAGCGATGGCAGACTTTGCTCGGCTTCAATACCCGAGCTCGATTGTTGCTCACTGGCACGCCGCTCCAAAACAACCTAACGGAACTTTGGTCATTACTTTTTTTCCTCATGCCTGCGCAAAATGGCGAGGGCGGGTTTGCGGACCTTCAAGAGTTCCACGAGTGGTTTCACAAGCCTGAATCTCAGATCCTGGAGAGTGGGCGCGAGCAGATGGATGAGGAAGCCAAGGCCATCATATCCAAGCTCCACAAAGTCCTACGACCATATCTGCTGCGGCGGTTGAAAGCCGATGTGGAGAAGCAGATGCCAGCCAAGTATGAGCACGTTGAATTCTGTCGACTTTCGAAGCGTCAGCGTGAATTATATGACGGCTTCCTTTCCCGATCTGATACGAAGGAAACACTGTCGTCTGGCAACTACCTGTCCATTATCAACTGCCTGATGCAACTGCGCAAAGTGTGCAATCATCCGGATCTATTCATCGACCGACCGATTATGACGTCGTTTCGCCAAAGAAGCTCAGTACCGGCAGAATATCAAGTGACAGAGCAGCGTGTGCAGCGAATTCTACTGAAAGACCATCCCATGCGTAAAGTCGATCTTGGGTTCCTCAACCTAGTGCCGACGAAGTATGAGTCGCAGTCGAGTGCTGCCTGTGATCGTGTTGCTCAGCTCAGCTCGTACCGCGTCATGATTGATATGAAAGAAGCGCAGCGTGTTCGGGCACAGCTTGCATATTCGGACTTGGATCCTTTGACGGTGGCATCTACTGTGAGCTATCTAGAGAGCGCTTCGCGCTGGGGCAGATTCGAGGAACTGCAGCATTCAGTTTATGTCAACGCGCTTCGGCGCCAGCAGAAGCCCATATATGGATCCAACTTGGTACAGATGCTGACAATGGATGCGCATAAACGACCTTGCCGACCTCGCCCAAAGCTATCTAGATTCATCATGCGCTGGTTCGAGGATGAATCGTCGCATATCAATGCACTTACGCCTAGCCTTGATGGGCGCGCAGATGAGTACAAGCTACTGATCGAAAAGTTTACATGCGTGACGCCAGCAGTGGTGACGAGAGACATGAACGAGGTCTTGCTAGGTCGCAAGGCTGCCGCGCGCTTTACTGATGAGGACTTGAAGCTGTCTGAACCAGTGCGTTGGGCACCATTTTTGCCCAAGCAGACGCCGACGGACCCGTGGCACGAGGCAAGAATGCGGCACACGATCCAATTCCCAGACAAGCGGCTACTCCAGTATGATTGCGGAAAGTTGCAAGCTCTCGACAAGCTCCTGCGCAAGTTGCAGTCTGGAGGCCACCGTGCGCTCATCTTTACGCAAATGACAAAGGTACTGGATATTCTAGAGCAGTTTCTGAACATCCACGGACATAAATACCTGCGACTGGATGGTGCGACCAAGGTTGAGCAACGCCAGATTCTGACTGATCGTTTCAACCGCGACCCACGCATCTTGTGCTTTATTCTATCGACACGATCTGGTGGACTAGGCATCAACCTGACTGGTGCGGACACGGTCATCTTCTACGACCAGGATTGGAACCCAGCCATGGACAAGCAGTGCCAAGATCGATGCCATCGCATTGGCCAGACGCGAGACGTGCACATTTACCGATTGGTCAGCGAGCACACGATTGAGGCCAATATTCTGCGCAAAGCGTCGCAGAAGCAGATGCTCGACGATGTTGTCATCCAAGAGGGAGAGTTTACTACGGACTACTTTAATAAATTGTCCATCAAGGATGTATTGGCGGACAAGGTCGACAACACAAGCGAAGGAGTGTCTGCGGCGGATGCTGCTTTGGATCGTGTGCTCGGTGGCCCGGACAGCAGCCGTGATCAGCGGACCGTGGGCAGAGCACTGGAGCAGGCCGAAGACCGAGAAGATGTGGCGGCGGCTCGTGTAGCCGAAAAGGAAATCCACGACGACGATGCTGATTTTACCGAAAAGGCGAGCGGCCCGGCGTCGGGAGCCTCGACGGCACGGCAAGGAACGCCACTGGACAAGGCGGACGTGGTGTTTGGCGAGGACGGGCAAGTGGTGGAGGTGGAGCTTAATGCGTACGGGGAGCGGATTGGGACTATTGATGAGTTTATGCTGGCGTTTATGCGGGAAGCGCTGCGGTACACTAAGCTGGATCTGCCCAGGGATAAGAAGAAGGCGAAGAAGAAGGGTAAGGATACGCGAAAGCGATGATGTTGGGGTTCCCCTCCCCCTTTTTATTTTTTGGGTATGCTACCCGGGCGTTTTCAAAGAGGAGGGCTGTATTATAAAATAGTGACGCCACTGCACAGGGAAATGTTTTCCTCGATGATTTTGTACACTTAGTTCATTGCATGGCGTCTAGGGCATGCATGGTGTTGCTGCTCTATTATTGAATTGGACGGGGAGTTGACGAAAAGAAGAAAAGCTGAAACGTTGGAAACTGGAAATGTAATGAATAAAGAAGAAATAGGTGAACATGAATAATATTGAGAAGATAATATCATGTGCAAGTGAGGTCATTGGTGGTATAATGATGGACTTGGGCAAGAGGACAAACAGGAAGGTGAGGGAGCATGGGAGGCTAAAATCAGTGCCTGATATAGCCTGAGGCTGCCTGACCAGGCATTGTGACGCCATGGATTGAACTTTGATTCTAGGTACCGGCTGACGCGACTACATGCTTGTTTTGATACGCCAAAATTTGCAGAAACAAAGCTAGAAATACTAGTGACTAGGAAAATAGATGAAATAGATGGAAAGCGAAGAATGGCCTCTTTTGTGCGGGGATTCCTTGTAAAATAGCCCTGGCGTAGACCTGCTCGGCCGGCCGCAATATCCCACCGCTCTTCTCGTCCTCCTAGTCCATCGTCAAAACACCCGAGCAGGCCTTGCCGCTTGTCTCTCCCTCCTCTCCCCCTCCCCATCCAGCCTGATCTACGGCGTCCATTCCTTTTCTTACTTTTCCAGCCTTGTTCTTTTCTTTGGATGGGCAAACCGGCTTCCATTTCTTAATTCAGTTCGCTGCAATCCGGTGGCAGCATCCTCACGCCACTATCCATACCCCTGCCAGGCGCAAAGAAAGGGTTAAACGCGCCCACCACCGCCTCCTCCCGCGCATCCGATCCGCAACCTCAATTCTCCATCCACAACGGCGGCGACGTGTTTTATTTCGATCCGACTCTGCCCGAGTACATCTGCGCCGTGAATCGACTGCACCGCAATGCAGGCGGCCGCCAAAGGCAAGCCCGACCACCAGGGCCGTAGGACCAAGGTACGTCACTTGCGCTCACCCCTGTGACTGCTTCGTCCTCTTTTCGTTTGTTTGGCCGTGTTGCATGCGCCCTAGACAGGCCAATTCTATCTGTCAATGGAAACCGAGTCGATGATGCTAACGTTTCACTCTTCTTTGTCTTCTTCAGCTGGCGAATTCCTACCAGGAGCTGCTAAAGTCAGTACTCGCCCTCTCGCGATGCCGCCTCGACCGCGCCCGCTAACCAGCCTCCAGCGATTTCTCGAGCAGCGATCTCAAGTCGGTCGGAAACTATACTCTCGGCCGCCTGATTGGAAAAGGCTCTTTCGGAAAGGTCTACCTAGCCACCCACAAGCTCACCAATGGCTCCAAGGTGCGCTGCTCTCCCTTTGCGCCGCCTACCCCTGTCGCCTTTGCTTATGTCCATACAGGTTGTTCTCAAGTCGGCCAACAAGAGCGACTCGAATCTCGCCCGCGAAATCCACCACCACCGACAGTTTGTCCATCCTCATATTGCCCGCCTCTACGAAGTCATAGTCACAGAGAACCTGGTATGGCTTGTTCTGGAATACTGCTCTGGTAAGCTGTGCCACGCGACAACCGTCTGATCCGCATGTTAATGTACTACAGGCGACGAGCTGTACAACTATCTCCTCGACCACGGCCCGCTCTCCATCGACAAGGTACAAAAGATTTTTGCTCAGCTCGTCGGCGCTGTCAGTTACGTCCACCTGCAGCACTGCGTGCATCGCGATCTCAAGCTCGAGAACATACTCTTTGATAGGCACGAGAATGTCAAGTTGGTAGATTTTGGCTTCACGCGAGAATACGAGGGCAGGGTGAACCACCTTCAGACCTTTTGCGGAACAATATGCTACTCGGCACCCGAAATGCTCAAGGGTGAGAAGTATGCTGGTGAAAAGGTCGACGTCTGGAGTTTGGGCATCATTCTCTACTCGCTGCTCTGTGGCGAGCTGCCATTCGACGACGACGACGACAATGTCACGCGGTCACGAATTCTGAGCCAGGAACCAAAGTATCCGGACCACTTGTCGCCCGACGCTGTGGTGCTGATCAAATCGCTCCTTTCAAAACGACCGATTTTGCGACCCAGCTTGCCAGAGATACTGGCTCACCCATTTCTAGCCGATTATGCCCCAGCTCAGCAAGCTATCCTCGAAATCACGCCTCAGCCTCCATTCGCCTCGCCTTTAGAAAAGGACTGTCTGCAACGCATGAGGAGTGCCGGCGTGGACATTGACGCGGTGATTGAGAGCGTCCTGTCGCAGCGATGCGATGCGCTGACTGGATGGTGGATATTGTTGCTGGAAAAAGAGGAGCGCAAAATGAAGCGGCGCGAAATCAAACGTCGAGAAAAGGAGACTGAGCGAAGTCTGCGCCGTCTGTCGGCTGCATCCAGCCGGCTTGAGCGCCTAGCCCCGACTCTACAGGATGTCGACGAGGATTCTGGTCTCACTTCGCAGTTCATCCGACTCGGAGACCAACATTCGCAACGACGCGGACGCAGCGACAGACGAAGCGCAGGATACTACGACATTACGATAACAGACCTCCCAGAGCTCACTGAAGTGGCTCGGGAGAATGGCTCGGCGAGCGGAGGCGAGTCTGGGCGACCAGCCGATAATCAGTCTATCCGGTCCGTGTCAACTTCTCATTATCGACCTATCCCGCCGCCCAAGGAAGGCGTGATCCGCAGTGCAAGGTCACGCGGATCAACACTGCATCTCATCACAACAGCTGACTCCCTCAACAGCAGAGCCCAGCCGAGCCCTGGGGAAATGAGCAACGGCAAGGCCAACGGCATCTCCAAGTGGAAGAAGAAGCCCAGTATCATGGCCCATTGGAAGCACTGGACGCATTGGTTCAAGGAGAATGCCAAGGTGCGGCGCAAGGGCCACGAACGTCACGCGAGTAGGAGCACGCCTGACCTTCACAACAAGGAACGGAAGAACACGGAAAAGGACGTGAGCCCTCGTCCGCAAACGAGCAAGTATCCAAACTCGACGAGCGGCGCGGGCTCCCACGGCACGGCGCCGCTGCCCAAGGGCGTGGTGGCCAACGGGCACTATGGCAAGGCGGCTTCGCCAAGTCGCCGGGTGCTGTCTAGGAGCAGCACCACGAGTAGCCTGACGCCCTCACAACCACATCGACCGCGTGTTTCGAGCAGCAACTCACATTCGTACAAGCGACAATCTGTTTCACCGGCGCCCATGACGCCTCGGTCAACGGTGCGCCGATCATCTGCCGGCCTGCGGGGCCGTAAATCGACGTCTTCGTCGGTCTCGTCGGTTCGGTCCCTGCACCACCACCACCACACACACTCCAAGGCTTCCTCGACTAGTTCCACCAGATCCGTGTCAGCATCCAAGACGCCGCTCGGCCGGACGCACTCGCCGCACCACTCGGTCAAGGTGCTCCCCGCCACACCAACGTCGCACGTATTTCCCTCCAACATTCGTCTTGTCCGCGGCTCGCCCGCGCCGGCCCCCCTGCAGCTGTACAATGAGGGCATGCCGGGCGGCAGCGGCAGCAGCCGCGCGCCCGGGTCGCCGAATCCGTTTGCTGGGGGCGTGCAGTTTGCGAAGCGCAAGAGAAACCTCTTCAAAGGCCCGAGCCTGAACTTGCCGACAATTTCGTCTTCGTCGCGCACGTCGAACGCGGGGTCGCACTCACGCAGTGGTAGTGGCTCCGGCCTGCGAAGATCGACCGACGTGGCGATTCCGGAGATTCAGGAAGAGGACGAGGATCGCGTTGTGGAAGAAGACGAAGAGATTGAAGAGGTAGAGGCGTTTAATCCGATTGTGGGGGGACCGGGTGAGATTGTGGAGGAGCAGATTATCGAAGATGACGAGTTGCCGTCTGCGTTGGATCTTGACGATGCGCGTCATGATGCGGCTGTTGGGGTCAAGTAATGTTTTTTGTTGACGGATTTGCATTTGCATTTGCAATGCCCATTTCGTCTAATTTTTTTTTTTTGATTTCTTTTTTTGAGCTTTCTTTTGAGCTTTCTTTTGATTTCTACTTCCTTTTCCTTTTCGTCGACCTTTTGACGCTTTATTTCTGCTGGAACCAACTATACCCACTTGTTTCAGACTTACCTGATTTGCAGAAGAATACTGCAATATATACATGGAATGGATTATGCAAAGCGCGCGCTGTAGACATGGATTTGAAGAAAAAACAATGTATTAGCAATTGCATCATCATGTACAAGTATATGCTATTTGATTATTACGGAGCTGTTGCCAATATGTCATGTATATCATGTACATCAGTAATTAATTTTTTTATCCAATTCACTTTATTCGTTGAGTCCCCTTCGTTGTTACTCTTTTACAACTCATTATTCTCGCAGCTCGTCACCTCGTACTCGACCGTATCGTTGCCCGTCTTCCAGATTTTGGGCTTAAAGTCGAGATAGACGAGCTCATTCTTCTCGGGCTTCCAGTTGCCGTCTGTGTCGCGGTAGTAGACAAGCTCGCCGGAGCCGGCGTCACGCACCTCGACCGTGGTGTGGGAGAGGGTGCCGTCGGTGGTCCACGACAGGTGGTAGCAGCCGTCCTTGCTGACGGGGAACGGCTTGGAGCAGCGGACGTTGCCGTCCGAGTCGATGCATTTCTCGACGGCGTAGTCCAGGACCTTGCCCTTGGAGACGGAGTCGCCAGCTACCAGGGGTGATTGATGTCAGTAACGGGGATGTTTCTGGGATTGGAGGGGATGAGGTGGGGGGGGATGTACCAAAGACGTTGGTCAGAGCGAGACCGCTGGTGAGGAGTTGCTGGGAAGTAGGCAGATGCATGGCGATGGTTTAATTTGATGGATTTGGTTACTTGATGATGTTTTTTAGGACACCAATGTAAACGTGCAGGCGGTTTATGTATTAGTAGGTAATGGAGTGAAATAGGCCTCCGGGCCGCGTAACAACGTGAAACCGGATTTTTGCGGTGCGATCGAGGGGCGAATAGTTGAGGGCCCCAGAACTTTGCTTGTGATGCGCGATCGATGACGATGACGGGTCTGCTGTTCAAGCGTGGCAAATGGTCCGGGTCAAAGGTCCGCAGAAAAAGCACTCAGAAAAACCCGGCAACCCGGCAGTAGCATTTTAAGGCTTGACAACAAGCAGCTGGAGCTAGTGAAAATGTTATCCACTCATTCTTGGCAAGGCTTTGTTTTGTTGGGGGCTGTTGTTCATCAAGGTTCGGTGATGCAACTGAGGGTCAAAGGGGTGACGCGGAACCTTGACCCTGATCCGCGCTGCCCTCGGAAATATTCAACACATTGTAGGTACTTGTTCTTCTCACCAATGGGTTCTTCCAGCCCAACTATATCAAAGGAAAAAGAAGAAGAAAAACACCGAGAATTTCCGTTTCTAGATTCCCTGAATTGCGTTGACATTCAAACGGCACTTTACGTCACCGTCTTAACTTTGGGGGGAACCAGTGGAACAAGCCGAGGACCCGAGAACTCCAACGCGACATTTTTCTCGCCCAAACTGATCTCACCTGTGCTGCACATGTTCAGTCTTGAGGTTCCAGGTAGCATGGGACCAGACAGGATTTATTCCGCAGAAAAAAAAAACGGAAACATAAAAGGAAAAGTCTCGCTGGTCAGCATTTGCAACCCGTTTGAAGGACTTGTTTGCACTAGCTGGCGATGCACTTGCGCTACCGCTCACATTCAACAGAGGTGATGAAAACTTGTTATGAACGGGATATGGAGGAGGGGAAATTCTAGAAGAAGAAAAAAGGAATGAAAAAGAGAAAGAAAAAGATCTGTCGTATAGGAGGGACAAGTGTCGGAATTCGAAAGCGCCGACTATCCATCCCCGCGGAATAAGTTGTCCATTCAACTCATTCAAGTCGCACGAGGCTGGACATTGGACGCACAAGCGCCAGTGAAGAGTGAAGCCGCCGTCTTTTTGTTTGTTTCAGAATAGCATTTACCATGGACAATGAGCTTGATTCTGTCGACTTTGTACTTGTACACTCGTCGGAAATACTGACAATAGTGCTGTAATCGTGTTTCTGACTATGCAACATGTACACGAGTCCAAATGCAGCAAATCACTAAATCAAGACGTGAGATTTTCTTCAATATTGCTCGTAAAAAGTACCGGTTAAATAGAACGAATAGAATGAATAAAAATTTCCAACGTTGCCGACAAAACTCCATGACATTTACGACAAGCCTCCTGTGTAAATTAATGTCAATTTCCCCTCCTACCAGCCAACATCCGACGTCCAATACACCATACCAGCTGGTGTAAGCACACATGCACGAGCATGTATAGCCCCATCTCCCCTACTTCTTCCCCAGCGACGAAGCAGTCAACATGCGTCACAACCCCTCCTCTTCCTCCAGGGTATCCTTCGACTTGAGTGTATGTGTATATATAATCGTAGGCAGGCAAACGCAGAGGGCCCAAAACACGACAACGGTGCAAGAACTGGCCGCCCGGGAGGAAGGAACTTTTCTATCACCACGAGTACGAGTTGTAGCCCCAGCGAGTCGTTGCGCCGTCGCACCAGCGAGTAGTGCAGCGTGTCCTGGCTACTGGTGCGTAGACCGTAGTTGGGGCGGGGTAGACGGGGATTACGAGCGCCATGGGCGGAGGAGGAGGAGGCGGCGGCGGCGGTGCAAAAGGGACGAGATAGCACCACATGTTTCGAGAGCGAGCGTATTGTTTTCTTTGGCGGAAAAAGAGTCGTTGCAGGTTTGTTGCCTCGGGGGTTGTAATGTGTGTATCATATGTATGTATAGTACGGTTTGAGATGGGAGCGAAACCATCATCTTGATCGGGGCACAGCTGTTTTAAACAAAAAAAATCGTCGTCTCGGGACAGGCGCTCGAAATGACTCGCCGTCGCACATGTGCTGCGTTTAGCAAGAGAAGAGAAAGAGGGGAATGCAAGCGCCGAGTACCGAAGAGATGCGCAGCGTCATCGTCGCACACGTCTCAGTAATCGCCGCGGCACAAGCGGTGCCGAAAGGGAGCCTTGGAACCTCCCGCCATTGCTCGTTTCTCATTACTGCTACATTAGTATACAAAGTGTTTCTTCCCCTTCTTTCCGTTTTGCACTTCGTCGTAAAACCCGTCGTTCCCGTGTCTATTTTCTCTCTCTCCCGCTTACACATACACACATACACACACACACGACTGCTCTTGTCATTCATCGGGCGTTGCGTTCTTGCTGCTTCCGCAGCCTCTCCACGACGCCGACGCGTTCCTCGCGCAGCGTGACCCAAAGCCAGAACCACGCGACCATTTCGATGAAGACAAAGGTAAAGATGACACGGTTCTTCAGGCCGTCGGTCGCAGAGCCGCCCCCGCCGCCAAAGAAGCCCGGCTTACGGCTGGTGCCGTTTGTGTAGACGCCTAGGGGCCCGGTCGGTCCAAATGTGTAGCTGTAAAATACGAGGCTCATGGAGAAGATGAATCGAACGGGTGCTGTAGTTTCGCTGTGTTAGCTTTACTTCTTCTTTTTTTTTTTTGGTTTCCGCTCGAGCGAGCCAAAGAAGCGAGGACTACTCAAAGAAAAATAAAAAAAAATAAACGCGAGGTAAGCGAGGAAAAATTAAAGGGAAGGTTTACCTTGGGTGCCCCAGTAGTAGAGCGCGCCGAGCTCCTCAGGCATGGAGAGGGAGACGAGGTCGCTCAGACCCAGCAAGGCGAGGACGACGCCGAGAAAGGCGAGGGCAGGGGAGGGCGAGTCAAGGCCGCGGGCCGGTGGCTGTCATACGATTTATTAGCAATGCGCGCGGCAGCAAGAGGGGCGTAAGGGGGTTTGTATCTGGTGATACTGTGCGTAGGGAGCGAGGGGGGCGCGTACCAGTCCCATGCTGCGGCCAAGAATGTAGACGAGGATCTGGTCGTCGACGGTGCGCGGGTTGAAGAGCATAAAGTAGGCCATGGTGAGGTGGAAGAGGGAGACGGAGGTGATGATGGTTTTGCCTGTAATGAGCGCCATGGTGCGTGTCCGTTGTTGGCTGTCGCGGCGATGCGTGTCGCGTGTTGTGTGGTAGGAGGCAGCTCTAGGTAGCTATTATCGCAGGGTGGTGCAGGCCGGTCGTTGGGGCCGCAGAGTCGTCCAGCGCGGAAAAGATCAGACGACGATACATCCGCCGATACTTTTTTTCCCTCGCGGTGCGCTTTGTCACTGGAGGTCGCGTGCCGCAGAAGAAGGGGAAGAAGAAAAGAGGTGGTGGTGGTGGTGGTTGGGTGTGAGGTGTGTGGGCTTTGCGACCGTCTGCCGGGCCCCTTGCAAATCGGCACAGCAAAGCGGGGTGTGTGCGGGAGGCTGTAACGGTGTGCCTAGGGGGGTGGCTGTGACGACGTGAGAGAAATATACGAAAGAAAGGAAGAAAGACGGTCACAAGAATATAGAATAGATGAAAAAAACAAAGGGCGCGAGGAGGGATGCAGTAGGGAATCTGTCCAAGGTGGCACAAAGGAAAGGGTACCTAGGACAGAGGCTCGTCGCGTAACAAAGAAGCTTTTTAGTAGCGGCGCGCTCAAACAATTAGTAGCAACCACTTTATATTTGGTAGGTACTTCGGCACTTGCGAATATTTAAAGTGTGGCGCCGCCGTTTGCTGGCTTGTGGCGCTCGACGTGGCAGCTTCATGTGGAAGCGGGTGACTACATCGTTTTCTTGCTTATTCGGGCAGGTGAGATATTTCACGCCATCTACCAGGCTTGGAAAGCGTATTACGGACATCAAAAACAGACTTGTAATAATTGCTCCGTCGCAAGCATGCCATATGTATATAATGTCGTGGTGGGCATCTTTACCCGTCAACCAGGCAGTGCAAATCAATAGCCAAGCCTCGACAGCGAGTCAGACTCTTGGTAAGAATAATTGTTGTTGTCAAGAATATTCAAAGACTTGATTTTGCGAAAATGCCAGCCAGTACATATACATTTAAAACAAAGGCAGCAAAACCTCACCATGTCATAGGTCACAGCTCTGTGATACCTAGCCCAGAACCATCCAGACAGAGAAAAATTCCCGAAAACGCCACCCACAAAGCCGCCTTGTAATAATAAATAGCCCGCGCTGTCCTCATTATCCACCAACATGCCGTAATGTCACTTCCACTTCCCACGCTCAATATGAAAACTGTCCCCATTGTCCAGCAAGGTGCCGTAAATGACGTCCGACTCCCACGCTTAATATAAAAACTGTCGCAGCTGCGGAAATAAATCCGACCACGGCGGCCCCATGTCCCAGTTCCGCAGGTCTGACGCCATGACCTCGAATTCCGGATTCAGTTCGACGCACCCGCGCTCCGTCTTGGCCAGCAGGCTTTTGCCCGGCGGCAGCACCAGCCGCACCGACCGCACGTACAGGTCCACCGAGTGCCGCGAGTCCTTGTTCTGGTTGAGGCAGTAATAGTTGCGCAGCGCGGGGAACGGGATGAAGTCGATGCACTTGGGGTGCGGAATCGTGGTTTGCGCCGGCGTCGGACGCATAATCGCGGGCACGTCGCTCATGGACTCGGGCGACGGGTAGTAGCGCCACTACACGCACGTTAGCAATGGCTGCCAGCACATGTACAGCTGATGGGGATACTTGCCCGTAAAAGTCGATATGCCAGGAGGAACACGCCGCACAGAGATTCAATGTGCGTTATGTCGTACTGCCGCAGTATAGACGACATAATAGCTGCGAGCGGATTCGACATGTCGGTGTGGTGCAGCAGCATCTCTGGAAGGGTAGGATCGCGCGGCGCCGTCATGACGCGTTGGTTGTTGTAACTCGAGACGCTGCTAAACTCGACGGCCATCATGACGGCGATGCGCTCAGTGCACTGGACGTCGGCGCTGTGCGGCTTGCCGCAGCGGCACTCGACCGCCAGCCCCTGGTCGCGAACCTCGCCCATAAGCGCCTCCATGTTAATTTGCGCCTCCGGGGGTCCCGGCGGGAAGATGTGCTGGGCGTAGAGGCGCTCGTTGATGCTGTGATCGGTTGCTGAGGTGTAGAAGGCGGCGGCGGCGGCAGCGGCGTCGACCGGGGCCGGGCATGAGGGCGAGTTCCAGGGCCCCGACTCGGGGAAACTCAGAAGAGAGTTGGATAGGACGTGGAGGTGGTGTTGAGGCGAGCTTGAGGGAACGCTGTGGGAAGTGATTGCCGATTGGCGGTGCGGGGGCGGTGCTGGGCCATGATTGAGTTGGCGAAGCTGTACAACGAGGTCACCAATGGTGTGGCGGAGAAAGGATACGTCGCGCTCAATGGTTTCGAGTCGCGTCTTGTTTTCCGCGCGGTTCTCGCGGTGCTTAATCCTGTCGATGCTGCGCTTCTTGCCGAGCTGCTCCTCGGTGAGTGTGCGCTTGACTCTGGGCGGTTTTGTGTCCATGCTGGCGACGGGAGGCGGAGACGTGTCAGAAAAGGAAAGGGCTGAAACCCATTCCAAGTAGAATATTGAAACAAAGGAAGAAGACTACGTGGTGAGTGTCAGGGCGATGTTAATGAAGGTAATTGAGTAGGTATTGGGCTTAAGATGAGGCGGCCACAGCAAGGGGCCACGGCGCGATAGGAGTGGAAACCGGGAATGTGGAAAAGTTAGAGCGGGGAGAGTGCGTGGGTCCGGTCCCGGTCCTAGGGCAATGCAGGTGGAGCCGTTGGCAGGTGGCAGTGTGTTAGTAGTTGTAGCTGGCAGTGGAGAGTACAGTCATATCATGGCTTTGACTTTAGTAAAACGTACGGCCATATATCTATGGCTACTGAAGGCGCGGGGCGTGAAGAACTCTTCGTTATACAAATGCCACGGAACTCCGTCAACCAGTTGCGATGGCTCAGGCCGAGGTGACGGTGAGTCAAGGTATTGGACAAACGGAGCCTGTTGGCGCGTATAGTGTATTTTTAAGCCTTCTTTTCACATGTGGGGAAAGGCCTGTGTCATGGCATCGGCCCTGTAACTTTATTTTTTGGTTTACGGGCAGCGCGATGCACGCTTCTGTACCCAGCTATACAGATGGTAAATCAACCCAGACGCCTTCCGGTGATCAATTTCTCTAATAACAATTCGAAAACTCGAGGTAGCATACCCCGGCAGGCCCCTATCGACCCTCACTGTGGGCCGTGCAGTCGCGTACGTGCGTGCCCGAACTTGATCCACTTCTCCAACTTCTTCCCCACACATCGTCGACCCTTACCCTCTGCATCAGCCAAAACAATGGAGCCATCTATAGGCATGCCCGATGCGAGAATGCTGACACACATCTCAGAGCTGCAAAACGTATCAGACGAAATGAATTCTGCCGATCAGCTTTTTTGCAGTGTCATTATGCCTGTACCAGTACGTTGATGTAGCGCAGGGCTCTCGACGTAAAGCAAGGTTACAAAAGACCAAACTACGCAGTACCAGTACCCGAATTACAAAGCAAACGTTAATTATTATGCAAGTCCCTCGCTTGTTTTATTACATCCCTCAACCGGCCTTATCTTCACCGCTAAATCGGACCGACATTCTTGCCTAGTAGATCTAGCAGCGCATCAGCAATCAAGTTGGGCAGCACCTCAAACTGCGTCCTGTCCAGCACCCCCGACAGCTGCGTCGTCTTGCTGCATCCCTTTCGCGGCACGCCCTCTTTGCCATTCATCACATTCTTCAACCACGAAAACGCCAGCGGCGCGCCAATCACCGCATAGCTGCCATGATTCGACAAGACATCCCGTACATACTCGACATCCGCACCCTCGTCGCAGTACTTGTCCACTAATGTATCGGAATCTCCCACCGGACTGACCTCGTCCATGGTCGACTTGTACCAAAACTGCGGAATCTTTGGCGTCGACTTGCCCAGGCTGTTCTCCTGACTAATTCGCACCAGCACCTCATTCTTCAACAGAAAATCGCGGTCTTTGAACATGCCCAGCACGTCTTTGTACAGAAATCCAGCCGCGTTGGCTGCCAGACACTGCTTCAGCGGCGAGTAAAACAGCTGTTTGGCCTCTGGTCTCAGCGCATCGTCCACCGGCGCCGCCGCCTCAGGGTACTGCGACACGAGCCCCAGCACGCCCGTCGGGATGAAGCCCGCCAGCGGCTGCCCGTTGATGGCTTTGATAACGCTCGCCACGTCCGGCACCGTCCCGCCCACCGCCGCGCCGGCGATACGCAGCTCCGGCGCGTACGACGGCTGCAGCTCCGCCGCCCACTGGCTCGCGAGGCTGCCGCCCGAGTATCCCCACATGGTGACCCGCGCATCGCTCCGGATGCCCGTCGTCGCCGTCGACGACAGCGCCGCGCGGATCCCGTCGAGCGTCGCGTACCCGGCCAGCGTGTTGGCGAGGTACGACGACTGCGGGCCCTGAAAGTCGGGCACCACCACCGCCCACCCCTGCTCCAGCGCGGCCTCGATCAGCAGGAACTCGGCCTGCGAGAGCAGCGTGCCGGCGAGGGGGCCGCGCTCCGAATCCTGCTGCAACGCGTACGACGGCGCGCAGTCAATCGACGCCGCGTCGACGGCGATCTGGTACGACAGCAGCTTGCCCAGATCGGCATTCTGCGGGATGAGGATCGTGGCGACGGTGGCAATGGGCCGCCCATGCGCGTCGCTCGTGCGGTAGAGCAGCTGCTGCGTGCGGTTGAGCTTGGCGGGCGCGAGGCCAAACGCGGCGACGGCAGCGGGCGGCGGGCGTTGCTGCAGGATCGTGCCGGGCTGGTGGCCGGAAAGGTTGCCGGTGGGAAAATAAAAGGGGTCTTTGCTCGGGAGGGTTGGCCCGGCGCGGTGCAGGAGCGCAGAGGCTGGGATCGCATGTGCCGAGCCTGCGAGGGCCGCAGCCAAAAAGGTGGCCACGAAATGCATGTACGTGAGTGAGAGGTACCGCGTGCGCCGCTTGTGAAAAAAGCTGCAATATTTGTAGAGAAATACGGAAATTGTAGAATGCCTGTGTATTTCATCAACTTCCCAGAGCCTTGCAAGTCTAGGCTGGATCTTGTTATATAACTACTTTTCGCCATCCCCCAAGTGGGCCATGAACTCGCGGTGCTCGCAACACCAGCTCCCTCCGCACAGACAGCGCCAACCGGCGTCAGACCACGGTAACTGCACGTGCTACTGGACAAAGCGGTGCGATTCAGCCCTCTATCCTCGGTAGCGTCCCTACCCAGAAACCCAAATTATAAAACGAACCTACGGAACAGCTGCAATAAACAATGCGGAGCAATAGTGCGGAGGATCTGCACTCCATCTAGAGTAACCAGGCAAGGAGCCCCTTGTCAAATTGCGGATCGCGAAAGCAAATTTTCGACGTCGACGTCGGAGATTTTCCGTGCAAGTCAGATCCCGGTCTTCGGTACCAAGGACGCCAAGAACTTTATTAGCGCGGTCGAGATTGGGCATCGGTAGATTTATTCACACCACGCCGCTGACTTGGCCTTTGTGAGGGCTCAGCTCCTTTGGCGGAGCCACTTGAGGTGATTTTCGCGCTGTGCTTGTGCTCTGAATAGCAAGTCGGAAAAAAAGATTCGCTCAGCTTCGACCGTGTCCTGCGCGTCAAGGCGCCTCCTCAGCGCATGATGACTCTGTTCATCCAGTGGAAGACCGCGTGGGGCAGCATCTGCTATCATCATTTCACAGGTCAGGGATCTGGTGTCAGCCGCGTATTGCTCTGCAAATTTACATACCCGGTCTTGGGTAGCTTTGAGCATGTGTTGCTGAACGTGCCACCGCATTGGGTGTAGGGCGAAAGACGAATTTGGCGGCGGCGGCGGATGACAATCCTGCTTTTGCTTGTGGTCAGAATGCTGTTCAGCGTGTGTTGCCAACGTGCACGTACCAGCTGGCGACACCGTGGTCTGAATGGCCTCAATGCCCTGCACACCACTATTCTCAATCGACTCTTCCTTGACTTCCCTCACGTCTTCTGATTTGATGGTTGGCGACCGTGGAGACTTGGCGGTGGTGGTGAGGCCGCGCTGAAGTTGGCGGACGGCTTCGTCTAGAATCAACGACATTTTGTAGTCTTCAAATAGGTCATCAACCAATGAGGTCTCGAAGTTTTTGTGTAGTAGATTCTTCACCACACGTCGCCTTTGACGTGCGGAAAGGCACCTTGCGGTCTTGGCAACAACCGTGAGCTGCACCAGCATCTGGGCAACTCTGGCGCTGAGATCGTCGTCAATGGCCGCCATTTCTGCGTTTCGCTGCTGTTGTTGATTGTCGTGCAGAATGAGTCTTTGAACAAGAGAGAAGTCTGTGAGGAAGGGATAAGAGAGAAGAAAGTGGTGTGTTGTTGGAGATGGATTGAAAATTTTTATATAGTAACTGCTGGAGTATGGTCAGGTGCCCTGCGTTCGTTTGCTGTTCACATTGTGCTCACATTGGCAAGATGCTGCCTAGAATCCTCATTTTCAACGCGTCTGAAATCTCAGTTTCTTCGCACTTTGACTAGAAGCTCCAAAGCATTGCTGCCTTCTGAGGTCTGAGGTCTACCTTATGTCTGGGATGTTCTTGGAGCGCAATGGCAACTCTCTCGCTGAGATTGATGTTGACCAAAGGCATTCAGTCGCTGCGTTTGCATCCAAATGGGAATATGATTTCGCGACGAAGAGCGCAAGAGCAAGATAGCAAACAAGGCAAAAAAAAAGGAGCGGCGGGGTTCTCTGGTTGCGTTTGCTCTCTGTTTCTGTTTACTGTCAAACTGTGCATTCTCTCGTCTCTGCCAACATCTTGGTTTCCCTCTGCGTCATGTCGAGTACGGACGTACACGGGGAACCGAGCCTTCTCTATGGCTACCTGACCGCCTGCCTTTCTGTGCCCGCTTGGCTGCGATGATGGTCATGACATTCTTAGCAAATTTTCTCTTTTCGTAATTTTTTTCCGATTTTCTTTTTTAAATGTGATTTATTTGATGATACGCAGGCAGGGGCACACAAGCTATATTTGGGAACCCCCACCTCTGGTCTACTACAGGTACCGGTACCAAAGGGTCTTGGCAAGGTCAATAATTCAATCATGTATTGTAGTTAGCCTTTGATCTCGATATTGAAGGGGCAAGAGGGGGAAGAAGGGCAAGACATATCCAACATGAAACTACTCTACTGCATTGGGGAACCAGGTTGTACGTCAGTAAGCCGTCCACTTATCACGGGGGCGTATCTAGCTGTTGCTTTTGGATTCCGCCCATCCATCTCGTAGCGTCGATCTATGTTGATGCGACGGTGATCCTACTAGGATGATTGGATGACTGAATGAGTATCAAGTCAATTTTCCCGCACGCTATTGCCTCTAGGCTCGGCTCCTCCAGGAAATTGCGGCCCGCATATCCTTGAAATGGGCGTATCCTCCGGCGGGGAAATAAATCTTCTCCGCATGCAGATATCTACGCCGAAGGTACATCAGGTGTGTTCTAATATAAGTCATGATCCTTACAAATCTGTACGTCTCACGTAGTCCAGCCCGCCACGACTATGAAAAGTGAATTATGAAACGGGATCAGAGTACCGAGAATCTATAACCTTGCTGTTACCGTGTGACTGACCAAGTCAGAAGCTATCTGCATTCAAAGGTGAGTCGTGAACACGAAGCGGGGGCGCGTCAGGCCAGTTTGCCTATTTGCGGACTGCCAAGTTGCAAAAGGCGCACAAGGTGGCGGCACCTCTCACTCTTCTGCCTTGTCCTGGGTGTCTTGCATGGGTTGCATAGGTTTATCCTGCATGCAGCACACCCGGAAACAATTTCCAGGAAGGTCAGTCAGTACCTCCGCGTCGTCTGAAGCTGACAGAGCCCAGCGCTCAAGCCATCTGCAATCCTTGTTTTTCCTCGGACGATTTTCAGCCTTCGGACATTGCCCAACTTGGCTACGTGATCTGCACTGCTGCAACCCATTTTCTCATGAGCACGGAATGCTATGGCCAAGGAAACAGAGAGACGCATCGGATAAGAAGTTGTATAAGGAGCAGGTAGCGGGCGCCTTCTTGCCCAAATCTTGCTATGGCTAGGAAACAAGCAACTCGTTTTGCTGCAACACATTCTCCATCGCAAACATGCAGCTCGGCCTCGTTCAGTCCGCGGTGCTGCTCCTTTTCGGCGGCCTCATCTTGGTGGCTGAGGCCCAGTCGTCGAGCTGCCGCGTCCAACGCTTCCCATTCTCCCAGTGCCCGCGCTACGACAATAGGAAGAAGCCAAAGCTGAGCTGCTGGACCAAGGCCAACACCATGGACTCACTCATCAACTGCGTGACAAGCCGCGTGTCGAGCACTTGGTGCCCGTACTTTACCCACGACGAAGGGGGCCGCCTCGTCAGCGAGCTGGACCAGGTACCGGGCGACTGCCTGTCGGCGCGCATGGTGCTGGAACGAGGCTTCAGAGACCCGACCTGCCCTATGCACGTGGTCGGCACCGTGAGATCCTGCAGATATGACGTTCCCTCCTATCGCGGCTGCCTGTGCAGCGCTATCCTACCGTGGAGGCTAGAGAAGCTGGGCAGGTGCTTCGGCCTGCCGGCGCCGCCCGTCAACTGCCCACGGAGGCTCGCCAAGAGGAGCTCTCCCGTGGTGCGACGGGAGGTCGATCTTAGGAGCCCACTTCTGAAGGCATGTTCCCATATCGGAAACCAGAAGCCACCAGAGGCAACGAAAAGATGCGGTTAGGCTAACTACGCGACAGGACTATGACGATTATGAGGACCAGGATGTGTATTTCTACATTGACGACTATGGCCGTCCCATCTTCACCGATCCGACCGGGAAGAACCTCCCAGGCCAGGACATCGGCTCCGTCTACCCGCTCCCCTCCTACGACCAGCTGTACCCTCTCTACGGCGGCAAGGCCGTGCGCCGTTGCTACTTCTTCCCCTACACCAATCACGTCTGGTGCACGCAGTGGCTCCTGGGCCAGGACGACGACCATGACGAGCTATATCCGGACGCGACCGGCCTTCCGCAGGGCGCATCAGTCAAGTCGTCGACGGGCGTGACCACGAGCTTCGCACGCACACTGACCCAGGCTCCGGGCAATACCACGCCGTCG
Source organism: Beauveria caledonica (assembly GCA_030777785.1). NCBI lineage: Eukaryota > Fungi > Ascomycota > Sordariomycetes > Hypocreales > Cordycipitaceae > Beauveria > Beauveria caledonica. Next base: position 43,646 of record JAPFSE010000150.1, on the reverse strand, counting down.
CCCGCGTCGCTGACGGTGTCGAACACACTGACGGGTACGCCCGAGGATGCGGCGCAGCAGACGCGCACAGAAACGCCGACGCCGACGGAGACTGGGACGAGCCATTCGGGAGACGCCAAGTCGGCGGCGAGCTCTGCTGTGGCTCCGCTGCTGGCTGCTCTGGGCGTGCTGGCTCTTGTAATCTAACGTTGTAGTTTGTGTATAATGTCGAGGTGGGCGTCACTGTAGTGTCACCCTCCGAAACTTTGACCATTATTTGTGGGAATTTCAAGAACATTAATGAAACAATGTGCGATCAACCAGAATCCGAGAGAGAATCGAAATGAGAATAGTCTCTGTAAGATGTTAAAAACTAATTCCACGAGTCAAGTGGAACAAAATCAGTCCGGACGACGTGCCGGCGAACCAGCTCGTACCTCTTCTACACCGACCTCCAGCTTCCTCTTCCTCCCAGCCACCGCCACCCCCGCGATACCACCAAGACCATCGCGCTGCGCATCAGCCTTGGCAAACGCATCCAGCACATCCAGCACGTTGCTCCCGTGCCTGCTCTTCAGCTCCCTCGCCAGAGCCCTCGGCGTCTTCCCCCCCCAATCCGTCATATCCAGCAGCCCCAGCCCCGGCGGCGCCAGCTTCACCAGCGCCTTGACGACGGCCAGCTTCTCCTTGTCGCTGCCGCGCGGGCTCTTGACCGCAAAGTGCAGCGGCGTCCAGCCCGTCATCTCGCCCTGGGCGCGCAGCACCGCGGCGGCGGCCTTGGCGTGCGACTTGTCGCCGCCACGCAGCAGCTCCTGCATCAGCGGCGGGCTGTTGTGCGCAATGGCAATGTTGATGGGGTACTCGTACTCTTGGGGCGACCACGCGGCCGGATCGGCGCCGAGACGCAGGAGATGCCGGACGAGGCTCAGCCGGGTCTTGTCTGTAAACGAGATGCTGGCATAGTAGCATGCGCGGTACAGCGGCGTCATGTCCTGGCAGAGGACGTCGAGGTCGCGCGGCGGAGCGAGGTCGAGCAGGTACGTGGCCGTGTCGTTGTGCTGGCTCATGGTGGCGCTGCGCAGGCAGTCTTGGTAGACGCGCATCGAGGTCGCGTCCGTGGCCGCCAATGTCAAGACGGAGCCGCAGACGTCGCATCGCGGCCAATGTCTCTGCAGCAGCGCCTTGCAGCCCATCGCGGACAGCAGCAGCAGCATGCTCACGTCATTCGTGTCTAGTTCGCCAGACGCGGGGTCCTCGCGAATGTAGTCGATGAGGCACAGAGGCTCGGTGTATTCGCCGTGGGCTAGGCGCTTGATCTGCCCCTGGACAAATCTCTGCGACTTGGCGTTGCTGCAGTCGTCTTCGAGAAAGTCGGGGATCCTCATCGTGTCTGGCAGCTCTCCGAGCCGCTGCGCATGCTGGAGCCAATACTCGAGGACATATTCGAGAATCTCGGCATCGTCGTCGCCTCGTACGCTACAAAAGTCCAATACAGAGCGGCCAATATGATAGAGGAGCAGGTCGCATGAGCGCTGCAGCGTCGTCGTCTCGTCGACGCGCAGTTCGCGGGGTCCATTGTCTCCGCGCAGGTAATGCTCCACGGCGTGCTGCGTGAACATGACCCAGATCTCCTCCTCCTCCTCCTGCCCCTCCTCCTCCCCCGCGCTCTCTCTGACAGCTAGAGAGTTAGAGGCGCCGCTGGTGGCGCTCGTCTCGAACGGCCGGGTCGACAAGAGCCCACCGGACGCTTGGTGAATAAACACGGAGAACTCGCTCGCAGACCGGCGCGGGTCGACCTCTTCCCACGCGAGCAGGCTTTCGTGCTGGTCAAAGTCCTCCACCTCGGCAAAAGCGATTGCGTGTCGAAACTCGTCCACCTTGAGCGGTCGGAATGTACCGAGCCGGAGCCGGAGCAGTCGCAGGAGCTGGTCGCGGCGGTCTTTCGAGCCATGTGCCGACAGAGTGTGCTCGTACAGAGTCTTGTGGCTGTTGATCACAGTGGAGATGAGCTCGACGACATGATCTTCCGTGAAGCCGGCACTGCGATCTGTGATTTTGCGTCCGGCGTAGGTGGCCCAGTAGAAGTTGTTGGACCCCGTCCTTTTCAGCAGCCGGAGCATAATGTCTTCCCTCTCCGGATTTCCCACGCACTTCAGCTTACCCTGGAAGAATCGCGAGATTTCCGCTTTGGTGTATTCTTCAAGCTCGAGCTTCTCGTCAGGCGGTTCCTGGCCGTGGTAGAAGGGGAGATGGCGTCGTGAGACGCAGACGGCAATGTCCACACCGGCTGACTGCATTGAACTGAGAAGATCCCAGAGAAACTCAAGGATCCAAAGAGGCTGGCTGTTTTCTTCCATGCCAAGGGTACAATCATCATCCAAGTGCTCGTCTATTCCGTCAACAAAGATGCGAATCACCGTGTCATCCTCTCCTAGCCTCCTCTTGTTGTCCAGAACAACGTCTTTTATCTTCTCTCGGAGCCTGTTGTGTGAACAGAGCTCCTCGAATTTCTCGCTCTGAATGTCCTGGCTCCAGCGACAGACGTCCTCCCGCGGCGTGCTCGGCACCTGCGCCAGAAGCTGGCCTAGAAGCTGCTGCAGAAGCGCGGTGACGGCGCCCGAAGCAGAACCATTGAAGAAGTGGTAGAGGGTAATGGCGCTGGTGTTTTCCTTGCTCCAATCTACTGCCGTTTTCATCATGGCCGACTTGCCGGTGAAGGCCTTGCCGCGGATGGTGAGCAGCGTGGGCGGACTGTCGTGAATCCATCGCTTGAAGGGTGCTTGTTGGAACAGCCAGCTTGCAGAGTCAAACTTGACCACATCATAAAATTTCTTGCCGGTCGCTGGAGAGTCAAGGTAGCTTATACAGGCTAATAAGGATCATGCTGTCAGCTATCAACCCGACAGCCACGTCTACCTAGAATGCTGTGCTTACTTCTCAAGTGACCTTTGTGCCTGACCTCATCAGTTTCTTCTACCTCAGTGTTAGCATACCTGCGACTAGTTGACTAAGTTCTTGGACTTGAACAAAGTACTTGCCTCTTGCAGCATAGTTGAACGTGACAGAACTGTCTGTAAAGACGGCTCCAGTGATTCCAGTATTGCCCGAAACCGTCGTCGACGCCATGTCTACTGAGTTGCTTTAAGGGTGCTGAAAGAATTGCCAACCGAGTACGGATGAATCAGCATTGCAGACGCCCCAAAACAAACTGTTTATCTAGTCTCCATTGGCTTACTAGGACACCCACTGCATGCACCAGCCGTGCCGCCTTTTCCTGTCTGCCTGGCCGTTCAGCCTCAGCCTGCATGCTGTACACACCATCTTCGCCTCCCGACCCATGCCAGCTCCAAATGCGACGGCGATTTGCAAGACATGAACTCGGTACCCCTCTCGTTGGCCGACTCGTGCTTGCCACGTCATTCAGCGCGTAATTCGTTTAGATGAGCGCACATATCCTGCTCCGGCATCCTCTATGGCGAGACAAATGGCGTTGAGGCAGCACCATATTCCACCCGTCTCAAAAGAATACAAACCAGTTTAGTACTCGGCTTCTTCAAACCCACTGGAAACCTCAATCGGACCCATGATGAAGGACTTGGACCCCAGCCTCTACACAATCGCGTGGATCGCGCCCCTCCCCATCGAGGCCCAGGCCGCCATGCACATGCTCGACGCCCGCCACGAGGGCGGCTTCCCCCTCACCCAGGGCGACGACTACGTCTTCCGCGCCGGCGAGATGTGCGGCCACAACGTCGTCATCGCCCAGCTGCCCCGCGAGTACGGCACCGGCGCCGCCGCCGCCCTCGCCAGCCAGATCAAAAAGTTCTTCCCCAACCTCTGGTTCGCGCTCCTCGTCGGCGTCGCCGCCGGCCTGCCCTCCGCCCGGCGCGACATCCGCCTCGGCGACGTCCTCGTCGCCGACGCGGAGGGCGACACGCCCGGGCTGGTGGCGTACGATCTCGGCAAGGAGACGACGGACGGGTTCCGGCTGCTCAAGGACGGACACGTGCTCGCGCCGACGGAGAGCGTCGTGCAGTCGGCCATGGGCACCATCGCCAACGAGTATCCCGACGAGGCGCGGCTCTTCCTGCCGCACTACAACCGCATCAAGGGCAAAGTCCACCGCACCGGCACCTTTGCCGACCCGGGCCAGGACCAGGACACGCTGTACGCCTACGACGACGACGACGCGCAGACGGACACGGCGCGCGTCGTAGTGCCACGCGCGCCGCGACCGACCGACCAGCGCACGTGTGTCTGGTACGGCCCCATTGGCTCCGGCGAGAGGCTGGTCAAGCATGCGCGCGTGCGGGATGGGCTCCGCGACCGGTACCATCTGATTGGGCTGGAGATGGAGGCGGCGGGAACGATGAACCGCGTGGCGGCGGGCGTGATCCGCGGCGTGTGCGACTACGGCGACGAGGACAAGAATAAGCAGTGGCAGCCGTACGCGGCGGCCATGGCGGCGGCGTACGCCAAGGCGGTGCTGGATCGCATCAGGCCGCTGAAGCGGGCGGGCGCAGCCGCCAAGGAGAAGGAGGAGGGCGGCGACGCGGTAATTGGTGGTGGTGGTGGTGGCAATGACGAGTCGGGCGCAAGTGCTGACCATGGTAAGCCGGCGATTTACATGTATAACAAGGAGAACCATGGACAAACAGGAACAGTCTTTTCAGGAGGTCATAACTCCTTCACTTTCAACTAAGAGATAATAGATGGTATGCCTATCTTTCAATGGTAACCTTGGGATTTCTATCTAACTATATTATTAAACCTTGGTTAATCAAGTATCTTTATCATTTAGTTGGATTGTCAAACTTGTCTAATTACAAAATCTGTTTCCGGGGAAATAAATATTAATATCTCGTTCATGTCTAAAACTTGTATAGACTGAAACTAGCGAGAAGATGGAGCCTAGAGGGCACAGAATGGTTACACAGTAATAAAATATATGCTTGATGGCAGTTGCGCTCGCTTATTATGCTGCTACTAGTCGATGCTGCGGCGCCGTGTGCTCCTGGTCCCTCCTTTTCTCCTTTCACAATCACTACCAGCTTGCCGTAATCAGAATGCGGTTTGGGCAGAAAAGGTTGCCTTGTACTCTGAGTCCCACTTGGCCTCGTACTCGGCCATGGCGTCTCTGGCATGCTGGCGGGCCTCGGCCTCTTGAGCATCAAGCTCTGCGCGCTTCGCCGCAATCTCGACGAGCGTCTCGTCGAGCTCGGCCTGGTACCCGGCGGCAATGGGCTCGAGGTCGCGCATCTGGTCGCGGAGCTGCTTGGCGACGGTACAGAGGTTCTGGACGTAGACCCTGGCCGGGGCGAGCGTCTCGGACGGCAGCGACTGCATGATGCCGAGGGCGCCGTGGATGCCCTGGCGCAGGGCGTCGTAGGACAGGCGGCGGCGCTCGACGACGGCCTCGTGCAGGACCAGGGCGCAGTGCGCGCGCGAGTCGCTGAGGATGTAGGGCGGCAGGCGAAGGTCATCGGGGCTGCGGTTGATGGTGTCGAGCCAGGTGGGCAGGCTCGCGGCCTCGGGGCAGTCCCATTGCCGCTCGCGCAGGAGATCAGGCAGATGCTTTTGCGCGAGGGCGAAGCAGACGCCCTCCATGGCGCTCTGGACGGCCAGACAGACGTGGTGCTGCACCATAAAGGGCACCAACACGGGCAGCCGGGCTTCTGCTGTGCTTGGTTGTCAGACTGGGTGTTGATATGGTGGCACAAGAGCGGGGGGGGGGGACTCACAATGCGATGTTTCAATGTCCTCTGACATGAGTTCCTCAATCATTGTCATGTCTTGGAATTTTTGACACACACTGGCTTGTAAACTGGCCTGGACGCTGGATTGCTCTGGATACTCGATGCTGCTTGGAGGCGTCGGGATGGACGCTGAGCGACTGAGGCGCCGCTCCCTGAACCTGATTTGCTGCAAGGCTTCCGTGTTGACATCAAGAGGCCGAAACTCACAGGTCAACCTGCGAACGGACTTGATGTGCTGATTGCTTTGCCATAACAGATCCAAACGTTTTCTCAGCTTGGTGTTTGATATCTTGGACTCATATTGGTCAAAGTAATTAAGATCACGTAGTGCCACAGAGACAATGGTGCTCATGTGTGCACGATGGGCGGAACTGGCGTCGTCCTGGTCCGACATGATTTCGGCGTCTGATGCGTCTGCTGGCGCTGCAAGACGTGCCTTTGATTCGGCAAGAGGTTTATGCAAGATGACTTGAGAGTGCGCAAACAGTTTGTTCAGGAGAAGGAAGGGATGCAAGTTTTCCGTTTCAAGCGGTCGCAAGTCGGGTTCGTAGCCACGAGTCCTTTTATTGGACAAGATGGGTTGCCAGCCCCACGTTTATCCCTCGCGTAGCTAATTTGGAGATGCACTCCATATTTACACGACCGTCTTGAAAGATATGCTCATGATTAATTATTACTATACGTCTTTGTTTAGAATAACGGAACCTCCCATCGCTCAATTGATCAATTTAGCTGGTGGCCACATTTAGTTGTGGCGTTTCCATGGTCTCTTATCGATAAGTCATGCCAATATCTGTCGCGTCTTTGAACCAACTCGACCCCATTCTAACAAAAGCAACAAGAGCCCCTTTTCAGTCTTCCCCAGGGGGAAAAAACGGCGTCTTTCCCCTTTTGCATCAATGATCACCCCTTTTGTCTTTCTTTCCGCCTTGGCCAGAGCTTAGTAACCCGCTCGTGTGCGTTCCTCGATGGCAGAAAACTCGACGTTTTGCGCTGCTTCTTACGAATCAAGGATGACCGGATAGTTTGACACTTTCAACCATTGGAAGCCCGACTTTCTACCTCTTCTTCCCATGCGACTTGTAGCAGATGCGCGTCCCAGGAACGCCGCGAGCGCTTGTTTGCCGAGCTTTCGGTTCCGAGCGCCTGTGGAGAGGCCCAGCTAAGCCGGCTTCGCCTCATCGAACTAACTAAAGCAATAAAACGGCGCCAAGGAGATTTACCATGACTTGTCCATCTCTATTTTCTGTCCCGTTCTGCTCTATGGAAATATTACTAAGAGCCCGTTCCAGATGCTTACGAGAGCCTGCATGTCAATCTTACACGTGACAAAGCAAACCCTGCGGAATATGACCACGGTGGTTGGCGCGGAGCCGCCGACTTCACCCACCAAACCACCGCTTACCAACCTACCGAAATGGCAGAGGCGCAAGCCCCCAACGGCGTGTCACCGTACAAGATTGACTGGTCATTCAACCTCTGGCTGGTGGCCATTCTCCTCTTTGCCTATGGCTGCCTCGTCGTCAGCCGCAAGCTGCTCCTCCTCGTGGTGCTCCTCGCCAGCGCTGTCATCCTCCTCTTTGACCGCACCTTGAGCCGGAGTGAAACGCTCACGCTGCTCGCCGAGCTCCCGCTAGGCCTCGGATCCGTCATCTTCTTTCTCTCCGCCTCGCCCTCGTTTCGCGCGCGTCACTTCCGTGCCTTTACCATCTGCGTCAACCTCGCCGTGTACCTGCACGTCGGGCTGGGGCTGCTCGTGCCCGCTGAGGGCACCTTTCGCGGGTGGTGCGGCAAGGCGGCGGCGTTTTGGCTCTGCGCGTCGCTGGTGCAGCAGGGGCGGTACCGCGGCTGGACGACGCTCGCGCCGCACGACCGCGTGCTCGTCTACACGGCCGCCAGTCGCGTCTGGATCCTCGCGCACGCCCTCTACCGCTACATTCTGCGGACGATGCCGGCCACGTACGGCGCAGGCCACCGCTACCGGCTGCTCGACGCGTTGTCGCTCGGCATGGCCCTGCTGCTGTCGCGCGCGGCCGGCCTGCCCTTTGCGCACTGCTTCGTCATGGCCGACGTGCTGGTGGTGCCGGCGGCGGCGGGCTGGTCCGCGATTGCAGACGTGTTTGACCTGCTGCCGCCCATGGGGGAGAGCATTGGCTTTGACGTCGAGAGGGACTTGTTCCTGGCGGGCCTGCAGCTCTCGGTGGCGCTGGTGGCGGCCGCTGGCATGTTTGATGCGTGGGTGGACAAGTCGGTCGAGGATGAGAAGCGCGAAAAGGCCAAGAACCCGCAACCTCCACAGCAGCTGCGCAAAGCACCTCTTGCGATGAGCTACGAAGTATATGAAGTGTAGCAAAGGGCTGTAGGACATGCACAGTTTCGAGGTGAATATTGCCCGATGCGGCTGCAGCCGAGTTGGCAAATACAAAAATATTCTTCTACATGGGCGACACATCGTATGAGGTATAACCAGCCTGCGTTAACCGCCAGATTTGACGAAGAGGTGCATCCAGCTCAGCTCCCGCGTCGTGGGGTGACTGCAAGCTGCCGTGGTTTCAGTGCCGGCAGCAGTCACGGTAGCGCTAAATAATGCAGATTTAATAGTCCTGAAGCATCTTATAAACCAGTGATCCTTGTCCGGGGCGCGACTTTGCTGTCTCGGATGCAGATCTTGCGGCGTCTACAAGAGTGTCGAGCGTTGATGAGGTGAGGCAGCGCGGCGGCGCATGGGTGGTACAAGGACGTTAATAGTGATATGCACATTCACCGGATGAGAGTCCATCAATCCTCTTTGCGCATCAAAGATGCCAACTACCAGTTGAGGCCAGTCAGCGAACGCCGCCGAGTCGGCGATCGAGGCGCGGGCTGCTGGCCAGCTTCTGCCAAGTCAGCCTCCAGGTACCTACATGACACAAATGGCGTCCGACTAGTGGCTGTGGAAACGGCACCTGCAATGCAATGCCGCGTCACATCCGGAAGAAAGCCGTGTAGGACGGACGTGGGACGAGGCTACCCCAAGGCTGCTGGGCTGGGGGGGACAAGAGGGACAGCGCAAGTACTCCAAGTAGCTCGCATTATGCGGTGATGAGGCTTGCTACAGGTTGTAGGCAGCTGCCTGCTTCGATGCAATCTTTCGATGCAAAGCGTCACGGCGTTTATTGCCCTGGAGGCCGCGAATGAATAACATGTGCCAAACAAACAATGGCGCGGCGCCTTCCGCAGGCTCTCAGCCACATCAAGCCTCATTGATTCGCAGATACGAATACGGAATGCCTGATTCAATCAACTAGCACTGTTGACAGAAACAGCAAATCTATACTTTTTAGACTTTTAGTAATCATTATCAACTTTATACAGAGTTATCCCGCCGTACATGACTTCATTAAGATATATCCTGGCGTGTTTGCATCTCATCAAACAAGTGTGGCAAGAACCGTTGTTTGCTATCCACATATCCACACAGGCCGTTTGAACGAAATGGACGTCCGAGCCAAACCTTAACACTCGTCAGCCAGCCACCGGCTCAAATCCGTCAAATGCTCAACCAGACCAACACAATGGTTGCAATCAGAGCAGAATGCCACTGCGTTGCAATTAACCAAGAGCCGATCCTAGGAGCGCATGTCAGAACCAAGTGCATATGTTGGGTGCTCGACGCAACGTCGCCTGCCCTGCAGCTCCCACAGGGCCCGCAGCCGGGAAACCTCCGCGCCGGCATCATCATCCCACCGTGACACGACTCGGTCTCCCGCATTGAAACTGCATGAGCCCTTGTTCACCGTATAATAGGCGCGCGGCCGCTGTGCGTGTCTGGCTGGTGATCTGACTTGTCGGCGGCCGCACGCCTCTCCATCGGATCTGGGCGTCTCCCCTCCGTTTCTCAACATCAATCAACAATCCGAACCAGCAAAAAATAAAAAAAAACACAAACTGTTGCTCTTCATCTTGTTTCCTCGAAGACAATCCCTGGCGCCGCAAAGCACGCAAACTGTGGGTGCCATGATACAGCTTCAGCCCCCGTCAGACACTAACCAACTCGACCCGCAATGTCAGATTCTTTACAATTTCCTCGGGTCCGCCACCCCTCAACTTTCTTCTTTGCGCTTTCCTGTGCTTCCCAATAACCGGGAACTTTTTCGACGGGCCTACTCTCACACTGCCAGGCATGGTTTCCGCTGTAGATCGCGAATCGGCGCCGCTGCTGGCCGGGCGCCGCGAGGCCGACGAGACCTTGACGGACTCGATCGGCGCCACTAGCTTCAACCCGGACGGCGACCGGGAGAATCCGCTCGAGTGGACGCCGTTGTTTAAGCGCTTCATTGTCTTCTTGCTGTCCATGTCTGCCTTTACCGTGTACGCATTCTACAGTAACTTCGTGCTCGCGGCGCTTTTCCCGGCCGTGATGCAGACCCCTCTACTAACGCCAACGCTCGCAGTACCTTTTCTTGCGTCTCCGTCGTCCCCGTTGCCCGGCGGATATCCCGCGATCTCGGCGGCAGCCCCGGCGACACCTCCTCCGAGGTGCTACTCGTCACCATCTGGGAGCTCGGTGAGGCCGCCGGCCCGCTGCTCATCGGTTCGCTCTCGGAGCTCTTTGGCCGCGTGCCCGTCCTGAACACGGCCAATGTCGTCTTCGTTCTGGCCCTCGCCCTCGGCGCCCTCTCCCCGACGCTGCGCTTCCTGACCTTTTCTCGCGCCCTCACCGGCGCCGCCGTCGCCATCAACGTCCTCGGTCCCGCCATCATTGGCGACATCTTCGTCCCCGAGCAGCGCGGCACCGCCATGAGCATGATCCTCTTTGCACCGCTCCTCGGCAGCTCCCTCGGCCCCGCCTTTAGCGGCGCCGCCATCGAGACGCTCAGCTGGCGCGTCATTGTCCTCGTCAGCGTCGTCCTCGCCGCCGTCTGCTACTCCGTCTCCTTTGTCTTCTTCCGAGAGACGTACAAGCCCGCCATCCTGCGCCGTCGCGCCGCCAGGCTGCTCGCTGCTAACTCGACGTCAGCCACGGATAAGCCGGCCAGCGGGCACACGTACGAATTATTGTGGCTATCTGTTGCGCGGCCCGTAACTGTCCTCGTCAGCAGCGGCGTGCTCATGGCGATTTCCTCTTACATTGCCGTGATGTTTTCCCATTTTTACGTGGCTGCCATTACTATGCCCCGCATTCTCGAAGACATTTATCACTTGTCGCCGACGGCTACTGGAGTTGCTTTCTTCTCCAATGGTAAGAAATCGCAGTCCTTCACAAAAAGCGTAATGTTAACACGTCTGCAGCCCTGGGATCCCTGATTGGCATCATGGTCTGCAAGTCATGGCTGGATGCCATCTATGTCAAGCTTCGCGACAATAACAACGGAGTCGGGCTCCCGGAATACCGCCTTCCGATTGCCATTTTCGGCGCCATCACCATGGTCCCTGGCGTTGCGCTCTACGGCTGGTGCGCCGAATACAACTGGAACATTTATATATTCCTCATCGCCTGCGTTTGGGTCCGCATGTCCCTCATCATGTCCTTTACGCCACTCACAGCCTATGTCGTTGATGCCTGCGGTCTCTATTCCGCCTCCGCATTGACAGCCGTCATAGTCATCCGCTGCCTCGCGGGGGCCTTTCTGCCGCTTGCCATTGACAAGCTTGTCAATGCCTTGGGCTATGGCTGGGGCTTTAACGCGTATGCACTGGCTACCTTTGCGGCAGTTTCGGTACCGGTCGCCCTCTTTTACAAGGGAGAAGGTTGGCGGAGGAAGAGCGAGTACACGAGGGTGGAGGAACATGTCGAAGCGGAGTCGACGATATGATTATGACTGCAAGAAGATATTCAAGCAACGTAGACTACCAAATATTGACGTTTTTCATCAACTGAAATTAACTGCTTTTTCATAGCAATGCGATCTAAGCTGCATTGCCAAAGTATTTGCAAATTTTCAAGCGCTGGTGAGCTCGGAAGCTCAGGTTCTATGTAAGCAATGGTATTATGCGTGTAAAGAACAGGGATTTTGTCCGTTTGAACCGCATAGCTCTGAGGTTCGGCCTGCTTCTGCTGACCACGACAAGCTTTTGCATGATACCCAGTTACGAGCTTCGCGTCGTGCAGAAGTACCAGGAAATGGACATGATCAACAAAGACAAGCGGTCATTTGGTGTTGTCGGCGAGCTTGACGAGCGGACGACGAATGCTGATCGGGTACGTGTCTAGGAACCAGTCTGGTAGGTCTACCGAGGTCACTGTCTCCTGGGAGCAAGTCGTCTCCCTCGTAGTGCCATTATAGATGCCTCGCAGCCACTCGATGGCGTGCGGCGCGCCTAGTACACCATAGTTGCGATGGTTCAATTTGGGACCATCATCGCGCTGGTAGTGCACAGTGGCGTTCTCCCGGCAGAATTCTTGCACCTCCTTGTCGATTCCATCGATAGGGATCAGCTCATCGTGCACACAGTGGTACACGAAGATCTGGCCGCTGCGCGGCACGGGAATGGACTCGTGGTGCGCGCTCAGGGCGGTGACAAGATCCGCCACCACACAGTCCCAGCAATCAAACATGGCAAAAATATCGGCCTTGTCAAACGATGCGATGTTGGCACCCAGGCACTGCGTCGTGGGCAGATAGAATCTATCCCGGGCGCGCGCAAGTAAATGTTTGTCTAGCGAGGCTTGGAACGTGGCGTCGGCCTTGCCGACGGCGATGAGCGACACGGGAATCAACCCCGCGTGAGGTCCCTTGTTGATGCTGGTGAAGATGGAAAAGGAGAGACGCGGAGAGGACAAGCCTCCGAGCGCAGCACCAGAGATTGTAAGCTCGTTCGCATAGGTCGGCCGCATGCCAGCGGCCCGGAGCGCGACGCTCGCGCCGCCCGAGTAGCCCCAGAGAGTCACGGCAGCATCGCGCCGGATATTGGTGAGCCACCCGGACGCGAGCGCGGCGCGGACCCCGTCGAGCGTAGACTGGCCGGCGAGCTTGCTGTCCACAAACGACGCCTGGGGCCCCTCAAAGTCCGGCACGATGACGACCCAGCCCTGCGCCATGGCGGCCTCGATGAGCAGCAGCTGCAGCTGGGCGGTGGTCGAACTCGTACGGCTGAAGAGCTCCGACTCGAGGAGCATGCCGTACGACGGTGCGCAGTCGATGCTCACGGCATCTTCGGCCATGATAAAGGTCACAACGGCGCTGTAATCTGCGTTGGGTGGGATGAGGACCGTCAGGACTGTCGCCGTGGCCTGGTCGTTGCCGTCGTTGGTGCGGTAGAGAATCTGGTACGCGGTCGCAAGCTTGGTTTTGACGGTAAAGGCCCCGACGGGACTGGGTACAGCGCGGTAATTGATAATGCTGCCGGGAGCGTAGAGGCTGATTTGACGAGGGACATTGTAGAAGCTGTCCGATGAGGGCGGGACAGGGAATACGCGCCATGCCGAGACGACTGCTGCGACGAGTAGTAAGCCAAATGCCAGACGCATAGCATAGTCGGAGGGGGTCAGAGACTTGTTGCGGGAAGAGCGAAACGATGATGGACCAAGGAAACAGTTTTGTGATGATGCGACGACGGAAGCGTCTGGCGTGCGCTTCCTGCTGCATTTAAGAGCGGCGCGTCGCCTGCCGTAATTTCTATCCGATCATTGGGCTTGTTACCTTTGCATGCCTGACACACAGAAAGAATTCCCCTATAAGACGACAGAGGCGAGATCGATAGGAATGTGTCTTTGACCTAGCTCCCTAGCGTCGCGATGGGATGCCTACATAGCTACGGCAGCCGCCAAAAAGGTAACGCGAAAAAAAAGAAATCTACTCAACCGTGACGCGTCTAAACGTCCAGTTATCTCCGTGCGTCCATCAGAGGTACGCTCTGGGCTTCAACGCGGAGCGAGCCATCACCGGACAGCCAGTGCTGCATTACCACCATGTTGGCGATGCTGGCCAACGCGAGTAGGTGTGAAACTAACGAAGCAAGTTCATTTTCTCTGCCCCTTTATAATGGAGGAAAGCAGACCTGAGAGGCCTAACAATGTCATTGTGCCGACTTCAACAGCGCGTTTGAGCAGACGTCTTGCAGCGGGCACGTGAGGCTCTCACTCGCGGCTGAGGCACATCACCATCAAGGCTGCATCGCCAAGCCGGGAGACAGGAAGCGGTGATTTATTGTTTTTGGATACGAGAGGGCTTTACATCCGAGATTGCGACGCCCTGTCCCTATTTGCCCACGGCTGGGATCCTCTAATCTTCCTTCAGACTGGGGCGACTGTCCAATCAACAGAGGCGCAACCAGTTGGCCGACGATTGTGTCCTGCTCACACGTGCTCCTATTTCTTGTATGTTGGGAAATAAATACCATCAATATTAACACATTCACCAGGAAAAGGCTTCACTTTGCTTAAAAGCGCGGCCAGGTGTCCAATACCACCCACGGCACAGCAACTGCAGCCAAATAGAGGCGTACAGCGGCGCTGAACATTGGCCGAGTTTGACAGGCAAACAGGCACGCTCTCTAGTCATACGCTTGTCACCTCTTTTGGTCGTGCGGCTTACGGAGTACTGGGCCTTTGATGGCCGCCTGTGCCAATGAAGGTGGCCGGTGACACAGTGGCTGGGGTGCATCAGAGACAATCGGCAGCGAGACGTGCACTTCAGAGTTCTTTGACACCATTCCTTATTTAGTCTACCTCCCGCCATGCATCCTTTGTTTTCCAGCGGCCCCAGACGGGACACACGGCAACCATGTGGCGCGATAACTTAGGTCAGACGACACGAGGTGAACAAAGGCTGGGACTAGGAATAAAGTTTACCTAATACCGCACGCCGGTGACATCCCCCAAAGCCGCAACAATTGGTTCCCTATCAAAAATTTCGTGTTCCCTCTTCAGGAAGGCGCCTCGGATCCGGCTGCCGCTGTGCGACTCCTGAGACATCGGGTCCATTGGCCTCCATCAAGAAGCTCTATGCCTCTTTCTGTCGCGTCGTCCGGATGGAGGCCATCCGCTTTCATTTTCGACGTCTGGATTTGACAAATAGCGAAATGGCAAAATGGCACCCAGCCTTCTCGTCGGCGTATTTCGCCTACCCCCGGACCAAGCAGTCCATCAAACTCAAAACATTGGCTGACATCTACTTACACCAGCGCATGCTTTTCGACTTGAACGCTAGTACAGAACACGAGTGCCTCCTGCTTGTTGCGCGCGAATAAAGGTTGATGAATCATGACACACGCTTCTGATTCGTCGCATGTGAGCCGGGGCTCGCTTCTTCAACCAAAAGCCAGACTTCAGTGCTCCCGGCCACCATCGAGCCAACTAATCCTTTAGACTCCAACCACTTTGTGCTTGTAAACTCCATCAGCCTCTACTCTAATTGAAAGTGGCTTTTCAACTTTGTGTCGCTCATGCGATGCCGCGTTGGTATTATGTCAAAATCTTGAGTTGGTCTTCGAAAGGCGACTAGTATAAAGACGCCTTGTCCGCGCCCTACATAAGGAAAAAAGTCTCATTAGTATCTCTCCTCATCTCCTCTCTACATCGCTCTACACACCATCAGTATGAAGACCTTTGGAAGCTTTCTCGTCGCCGCTCTGGCAGCCGGCTTCGCCTCTGGTAGTTCCATGTCCAGCGCCTCTGGCTCTTTCGAGCTGAAGCAGACCGGCAAGCCCAAAGGGGCCCTCCGTAACGGCCCTCAGGCTCTCGCCAACGCCTACATCAAGTACGGCAAGGCCGTTCCGGAGCACGTGGCCCTTGCTGCTGCTGAGAAGAAAAAGAAGAAGAAGAATCCTAAGCGTGCCACTGGCAGCGCCACTGCCCAGTCGATCATGGGCGACCTGGAGTACCTAGTCAACGTCGAAATCGGCGGCCAGACTCTGAGGCTGGACTTTGACACTGGAAGCTCTGACCTGTGGGTCTTCTCTACTCAGACCATTGATGCCGGTTCCCAGACCAAGTACAACCCCAAGCACAGCTCCTCTGCCAAGAAGATGCACGGCGCCTCATGGAAGATATCCTACGGCGATGGCTCCAGCTGCTCTGGCGATGTATACACCGACGAGGTGAAAATTGGCAATCTGATTGTCGAGGGCCAGGCTGTCGAGTCTGCCATCGAGGTCTCTCCGCAGTTTGCTCGTGGCAAAGGGGATGGTCTTCTCGGCCTCGCATTCTCCGATCTCAACACTGTCAAGCCCGAGAAGCAAAAGACGTGGTTTGACAATGTCAAGCCTCAACTCGACTCTCACGTCTTCGTCGCTGATCTGCACCACAAAAACCCCGGCACCTACTTCTTCGGCATGGTTCCCCGCCTCGCAGAGGACGCCAGCTACGTCCCTGTTGACAGCAGCGACGGCTTCTGGGGCTTCAACGCCACGACCAGCTTTGGCGAGGTCCAGGCCATTGCTGACACTGGCACGACCCTCCTCCTCCTCGACGACAAGAGCGTCGAGGGCTACTACGCCAACGTCAAGAGCGCCCAAAACGACCAGCAACAGGGTGGGTTCGTCTTTGACTGCACAGAGGAGCTCCCCGACTTTGTTTTTACTGTTGGCAGTGGCAAAATCACCGTCCCTGGCAACCTCATGAACTACGCCCATAGCTCTGGTGATAAGTGTTTTGGTGGTATTCAGGCCGCTGGCGACATTCCCTTTAGCATCTTTGGCGACGTGGCGATGAAGGCCGCCTACGTCGTCTTTGACGCTGGCAATAACCGTATCGGTTGGTCTCAGAAGAAATAACTTGTCAATATTTTTTTTGTTAAATGGCAGGCTGGGCTCAGAATGACTAACGTTTTTTTTTTGGTTTTATGGCGTTCAATTGGATGGGAATCTCTGATTAACAGATTCGTGAGTTGAGACTAGTCTTATCGGTGCATGCCACTTTGGTGGTATACAAAAGTTAACAAATGAATACATTGAAAACGTCGTGAGAAGGATAAATCTGTGATTGACATTCGATTCGAAGCAGCCGTCGAGCAGATAGTGTGCCATGGCCATCCTTCGTGATCAGTCTACTGCCAGATGGCAATTATAGAGGCTCCACACACCACTGATCCCCTCAACGGCGGGTTGAAGTGGATGAATCAAGGCTCAGTCGCGGCCGCTCATCGTCATATTGCATATTCTGCCCGCTTCAGTATTGACGCAAACTATAAACTGAACATTTTCATTGAAAACTCTTTTTCTTTTTACTCATGTTCGTTACGAAGCAACGGCTTCACCGCCGTCGAGGGCAAGAAGATGCCACTGGCGTGCGGAGACGTGGCAGTCACACCAAACTTGGCACTAGCACGACCACGGCAGTGAAATAGCGAGTCTGCGGTTCTTTACATAAGCTACCTGTAAATTTTGTCCAACTGTATATTCAATTCTTCAGCTTCGTCAAAGAAATGAGGCTTTGCTTTAGACGAGTCGATGTCTCCGCACCCCACATTAACCGGGTATTCCCGAGGCGGAACGGGCTCTCATTGGTCAGACGGGCTAGCGGAGGGCCGAATCGAGATACTCGGAGCAGGGGCTGACAGCGATTTGGCGGGCAGCAATTGAGAAGGTAAAGCAGTGGCGATGTAGTTTCTGGCCGCAAGTTTGCTAAAATCACGTAGATACAGGTTAGAAGAAATGGCTGCGGTATCTATGATTTGTAATTTCGGGCGAGTTTAGTATAATCCCGTGCTACCTATAATTTTGCCGCCGGGGAAGTAGCACCTACATTCGGCAAGGGAACAAGGATGAGCCAGAAATCACAATGTCGGGCATATAGGAGGCAGGACTATTCATTAAAAATACAGAGCCTTTTATACATCCCTATAAACCTGTAAAGGCTAAGATTTATATTGACAGTTTGTTCTTGCTCACATTCCTCCCAACCTGGAGACGTCTGCGCCACACATTCAGGGCCAAACCTGGCAGTGGCAACTTGGTAACGTTGGAGGCCGCACACCGCCTCAGACAGACCCTGCTGCGCCACGATCCCCACCCCCAAGGCTGCCGTTTACCAGTAGGTACCCAGGCTTGTCGCCAACAATGCGTCATCTCCGCCCCAACAATTGGCCAGTTCGGATACTCGTGTTCCCTGTACGTGGCCCTATGAGCGGGATGGAGCGAGAAAATTCCGGTGGCGCAGCTCCATCTGTGCCAGCTGAGCTGGGCAGCTTGGGCAGCTCCGGCAGACTCTTGGCCGCGTACACATGACGCAAAGCGCGCGCTACAGCCTATGCTTCTAGAGGGACATATAAATAGATGACGAGGCCTGGCTTGTGATTTTATTCAACGGCCTTGCGACCAAGAGACCTTACAAGTTATACCCCCGCTACAAACATGGGTTCTGTGTCCCTACCCGACGACAACACTTCACGCTCATCCTACGGCACTCGCAGGCGTGACATGGCGCCTACCATCGAATCGTCCCTGGAGACGCAGGGCCTCGCAAACGAGCAGACGGAACTCTTGAATCTCATCGACAAGCTGCAGTTTGCACAACTCGACAATGTCAAGCTGCCGCAAATCGTTGTAGTCGGCGACCAGTCGGCTGGCAAGAGCTCAGTTTTGGAGGCGCTGTCTGGCACACCGTTTCCACGAGATGCTGGGGCCTGCACAAGATTTGCCACCGAAATCCGGCTTCGCAGAGCAAAAGAAACGAGACTCAAGGTGTCCATCATTCCCGACAAGACGCGCCCCTACAACGAACAGACCAAGCTCCTTCAATATGGCGGTGACGTCACCGGTGACATGCCCTTTGAGATGCTGATGCGCGAAGCAACGGAGCTTATCGCGCCAAAGAATATTCCCGGCCGATTCGCAGCTAGAGATATTCTCGTCGTTGAAAAGACGGGCCCCGAAATGCCCCTTCTCACACTCGTCGACTTGCCTGGCCTGGTTCGTGTGGCCAACCGCGACCAGTCCGAGGCCGACATCGCGACTATTGAACATCTCTCTGATCGCTACATGAAGAGCCCCCGAACAATTATTCTTGCTGTGATTGGCGGCAATAACGACTATGTGCAGGCCCCAATCTTGACCAAGGCTCGCCAATTAGATCCTAAAGGATCAAGAACCATTGGTGTGCTGACCAAGCCCGATATGACCGAGGGCATCGGCCTGGAAGACAAGTTTGTGGAGCTCGTCCTGAATAAAGATGATGAGAACCACTTCAAGCTGGGCTGGTATGTGTTGCTGAACCCCGGCCCGAACGAGCAGTGGACCACGGCCGCGGACCGCAACCGTCGCGAGGCCGAGTTCTTCACCCGTGGCAAATGGGCAAGCCTACCACCAGAGATGTGGGGAGTTGCTTCATTGCGACAAAAGCTTAGCAGCCAGCTGCAGCGCCACATCGGTAAGCACGTCAAGAGCCTCCGCCAGCAGATTCAGAAGGCCCTCGATCGCTGCGATGGCCAGCTTAAGGAACTGGGCGAAGGCAAAGACACGGTGGAGCAAATGAAAGCCGAGATGCACGGGCTGTTTGCTGCCTCCAACAACCTAATCACACCTGCCGTCAACGGCATCTACAAGAATCAATCTGGCGATCAATTCTATGCCCGCCAATCGAGCCCCAAGGGTACGCCGTCGCAAAACCTCCGCGCCCGTGTCTGCGAAGAAAACGAACGTTTTTCGCGCTTGTTCCGTCAGCATGGTCACAAAATCAACTTTGCCGAGGGCGACCAGAGCAAGAAGGCCTATGCGCACGACAAAGTTGAGCCTCTTTTGCGCCAGATTCGCGGTAATGAACTGCCTCTCGACTCCAACCCCCGAGCCCCGTACATTCTGTTCCAGGACTACTCTAGTAAGTGGCCCGAACTGGCGCAAGAGTACAAGGACAACCTGAGTGTCATCTGCAACGAATTCCTCGTCCACGTCATCAGCCACATCTGGCCAATGCGCATGCGTGACCCGTTACGCTACTACTTCCTCGAGGCCAAGATGCGCGAGCTCATGGAGAATGCCGGCAAGGAGCTGAATAATCTCAAGGCGGATATGGAGCTTGAGATTCAGCCCTATGACCCCGAATATGAGGCGCGTCTGCGCAATTGGCGCGCCGAGGCGACTCAGAACGGTGGCACCTACACCGAAGCAGAAGAGGTACTGGAAAAGATGCTCATCTACTACGACCTGACGGCGCGCATATTCATCCGCAACGTCACCACGCAGGTGGGCGAGCGCCACCTGCTGCAGGGAATGCTGTGTCTCTTTAACTCGGTTGAGATTTACGACATGCCCAATTCGACCATTGAGTCCATTGCTGCGGAGAATAAGGAGACGCGTGATCGCCGCATGACGCTCAAGGCACAGAAGAAAGCTATTGAAGAAGCGCGAAGCATCTGCGCAAGCCTGGCCATGCGTAGTGACCTGCGTGCCTACGCGGACGAACAGGAAGACGATATTGACACGGACAGTGACAGCCCAACAAGACAAAGCACCATCAACCGGCAGTCTTCCGCTTCGCAAGCTGCGCAGCAGCGCCGGTCACCCGAGGCGAACCGGCCGAGCTACCAGGAAGAGCGTCCTCGTGCAAGTGTAGACCCGCGCAATGCTCAGCAGCCGCCTCAGCCCTCTGCGCCGATTGCGCAAGCCGCGCCTGTCTTGCCCACCGTCTACCACGGCGAGCAGCCTCGCGAGCGGGATTCGTTTTACTATTACAACACGGGATCGTCGACGCAGCAGCCACACCATGCGCCGCCTCCACCGCCTCGCCCGCAAAAGGTTAACTACGAGGAGTCGAATGGCTATTATGATGCCTCTAACGCGCAGAATGGCTCTCACACGCAGAATGGAGCTAGAGGGGGCAAGGATGGGACACGCCACCGTCTTGCGGCGGCGATACGTGGTCAGTAGTGGGTAGACTTGATGTGACAGATGCTCTGTATTTTGGCGTTTCGGAGGAACTTGCGTTTCTAGCATATATAAAGTTGACAAATGAACTACATTAGACGAGTTAACTGACTGATTCAACAAATCTATACCAAATTGGACATAAACCAGTATCATCTTTCAGCTAAAATCTCATGCGCATACTCAACAACACAGAGATGTGAACCTTGAATTCCGCCAATCACGCAGAAGCCTTCTTCATACCAACCCACTCGGGGTAGTTGTACAAGACAATGGCATCGGTGGCGACACAGGTCGCCGCGCCCGTCTTGACGTACTGGCGCGTCTTGGGCGAAAGGTTGCGCCACGCCCAAGAGCTGCTAGTCGAGGCGCCCACGCTGGCACCGGCATCGACAGACGGTTTCATGGAGCGCGCAGATGTGGAAAATGTGGCGGCGCGGCGGGCGGCGGTGCGGGCGACGATGGTGGCGGGCATTGTGTAAGTGGTTGCGTTGCACTAGGAGGGGGAGGAAGAGGAGAGAGATGGCAGGTTTGTATCTGTGCTTCAGTTTTAAAATGCTTTGCTTGTGTAGTATGATGTAGAGACTGTCAATTGATGTTGGAGTACCCGAGGTATTTATATCTTTCCCAGCATGTTGGTTGTGGTCATGTTGGCGTTATGCTTAAGCGTAAGGCCGTAAAGCCCAACTCCACCGACAATGCGTTAAGCTGCCATGCCCAGCCACACCAGCTCATGAATTCCGTCAAATTTTCGTACAAGCTGTAAACGTTGCCGAGAATCAAGGCGAATCATCCTGACCCAGCAAAATATAACAAGTTTTGGCGCTGGTGTCCATGTCGTCGGCAATGTGCATGCCAAACACAGCCTCTGCGGATCCAACGGTAAGTAAAGCCTGGGTGTAAAAAGAAGCCGCGATCCAAGGTGAAGCGCACGCACGAATTTTGTTGTACTTGGCCTCTTGCCAGATGTGAATCAGGACGACGAGGATAAAGAGACCGAAAAGGGCTACGGAAGCGCGCAGGGCAGAGTTGATGGCGTGGGGGCAGTCGCGGGACATGCTGCTGCTGTCTGCGCTGGATTTGCAGGCGGAGCGCTGGACTATATTGACGGAACTCGTTGCTAGCCTTGTTGCAGGAAGATAAGGAAGCATGTCTTGGTGAGTATTGGCGATTGCTGTGGCGATGGGCATGGCGCTGGCGAGTGCGACAAAGGCCATGATTGGAAGCAAAGTGCAGGGACCAGACATGCTGTATGGGTTCACAGTTGTAGACATGGATCTTGTTGATTCGAGCATAATAACAAATGATTCACGCCGGCATTGCGCAGGGCTATATAGATTGTCTGCTTGGAGAATCACGGCCAGCTAAACCGACCCTTTTCAAGCTTGGTCGGCGCGGTGCGTCCCTGTGGCGGTGCAGGAGGAAGTCCGACCAGGTCCAGATCGCATCGGAGTGGCCAAAAAAGTCTTTGAACTTTTCGCTCGTAGCATGTCAGCTATTTGACGCCGTCGGCAGCAAAGTATAGCAGACAATGCGCCTGGCGACTTGGTCATTGCCGAGGGCTGACGCGGCTGCCACGCATTCATTATCACGTCAACGCGAAAGAAGACTATTGATATACACCTCCTCGTAGCATTCAGGCAAGTTCAAAAGGCTTCAAATCATGCTTTCGCTCAATGCTCGATCCCCGGTGGCTGTGTCAAAGTTGCCCGTGTCCGGTGCGCAACGGCCGGGTGGGTGGGTCGGACCTCGGACTCTGGCTGCTTCCTTTCGATGGTGGCGTTGTCGAGTCCGAGCCGGCGTATCCCAGTCCATATTGGCCCTGCATCGTGGACTGTGGATGATTCGCTGATGAATGTAGCTGAATGCTAGCTTTCCCCGGATTGCATGTAGCAAAGGCTTTGAACAAAGCTGACTCGAAGACAAGAATAGAAACTGGACACGAGTCCTACGAACCTGACCTGCAGACTGCCTTGCGGCGTATGCTTAGAGAGACGAAAAGGTCTCGCGTGATAAGATGACAGAATTTCCTCGTATATTTTCATGATCATTACTTTATGTGCATCCGGCGCGGTTATTTGGTACAAGATTTATCGCAGCCTGCGGGCTAGTCGCAGGACGCGACACGGCAGATGAAGAAGACGTCAGTGTCGCGGGCACTCGATTTAACCGGCGAGAGACGTCATCACATGGCGCATGACTCCTTTGCCCGTCTTGCCATCGCAGTTGCAGCTCCCGCTTAGAATCTGCTTTCCTTGCGCGTGCCCGCCAGCTCGCCGATCGTGTCGCGCGCCCAGTCCACCACGGCTTTGACCATGCCCTGGGGCTTGTTCGCCTTGGCGCCGTCGTGCGCGGGCTCGGTGCCCATGGTCGGGAGGACGTTGTCGCCGGCGGAGAGGCTGACAAAGAGCGCAAAGGGGACGAGCCAGACGCAGAGGCCGAAATATGAGGCAATCATGGTGAAGCTGGGGACCTCGACGTCATCGTAGTACGAGGCGCGGTGGTATGAGGCGGCTTGCGTGTCGGAAAAGTGGCGGAACCAGACGTAGTGGTCGACGAGGACGAGGACTGGCTGAGGGTTAGAACGCGATCCGACGCGCAGGGCGGAACTGTAGACGGAATCTTACCACAGGACAGGATGAATAAGGGATCCGACAGCTTCACGAATGGGAAGCGGCGCATGTTGCCAAGGTAGACGACGTGCGAGACGACACCCAACAGCGTCGCCCAGAAAGGAAACCCATCTACAATCCACAGCGTGATCTGGACGCCGACAATGGTGTAGATAGTGCGCGTGAGGAGGCGTTTGGCGATGACGGTGTGCTCCTCGACGAGCTCGGAGAGGTAGTACAGCCCCGACGCGATGGCGAGTGTGAGGAAGCCGAAGCCAACAATGGCGCCCGCGTAGCCGATCAGGGGAAGAATCCACATGGTTGAAGCTGAAAAGTAGGAGGGCGGAACAGATTATGCGACTAGGACGACGAGTGAGTTGGAAGAAAGAATTGTGGTTCAACGAGGGAATGGCATGGCCTGCGTTTAAATACGGGTAGCCAGTGCTTTCAAGATTGTTTTTTGCGAATCGAAAAAAGGGTCGTGGTATGGAGAAGGCGAAAAGCGTAGCTCGAGGAATTCAGGGATGATGAGGCAGAGATGCCAATTGAAGACACGCCACCAGAAATCGCAACGGGTGCTTTATCGATAAGCGGATCGCCCACGCAGAAAAAAAGTTGAGTGGAGAGGGGCAATGATAGCGACACCGACATGAAGCTGTAGCACCCCATCTCGACGACGATATCCTCTCGAATCTTGCAAAAGCCCGCACAGCAGTCCTTGAAGACTTGACATTGTGTTCGACAGAGTGTAGTGACCTGCCAAAATGTCTCGTCCCGAGGATACCCTGTAAGTCACCCTCTCAAAACACGGCAGTCAACCAGCACCACTAAAACTCCCTTTTTTTTTTGCCAGCGCGGCCGACGTCCACTACGACGACGTCGAAGCTCGCAAATACACAACCTCCTCACGCATCCAAAACATCCAGGCCTCGATGACGCGGCGCGCCCTGGAGCTGCTGGACCTGCAGGGGCCCTCGCTCATCCTCGACGTCGGCTGCGGCAGCGGCCTCTCGGGCGAGATCCTGTCCGCCGTCGCGCCCGCGGACGGCGGCCCGCACACCTGGATCGGCATGGACCTGAGCCCTTCGATGCTCGACGTGGCGCTGCAGCGCGACGTCGAGGGCGACCTCATGCTCGCGGATATCGGCCAGGGCGTGCCCTTTCGCGCCGGCGCCTTTGACGCCGCCATCAGCATCTCGGCCGTGCAGTGGCTCTGCAGCGCCGAGACGAGCGACACCTCCCCCGCGGGCCGCCTGACGCGCTTCTTCAACGGCCTGTATGCGGCGCTGCGCCGCGGCGGCCGCGCCGTCTGCCAGTTTTACCCCAAAAATGAGACCCAGCGCAACATGATTACCCAGGCGGCCGTCAAGGCGGGCTTCGGCGCCGGTCTGCTCGAGGACGACCCCGGCACCAAGAATGTCAAGCTGTATCTGGTGCTGACGGTCGGCGCGGCGGGCGGCGGCGCTGGCGCGGGGGATATTACCGGCGTGGTGGCGGGCATGGACAATGTCGATGTGGAGGATGCGCGGAGAAAGTTTGCGGCGGTGAATAAAAAGGGCGAGATGAAAAAGGGAAGCAAGGCGTGGATCGTCAAGAAAAAGGAGCAGATGGAGCGCAAGGGAAAGATTGTCAAGGCCACGTCCAGGTACACGGGCCGCAAGCGCCGCATTGCGTTTTAAGTACGCGTGGGCAATGATGACGAACAGAGGCATGACTGGCACGGCGTTTGGCGTATTCTACAAATCTAGAGTTATTTCTTCTTATACATAAGTTCTTCTTATACATAAGTTCTCCTTATACATAATGTAACACCGTGGCACTTGAATAGCCCATGATACAGGGAATGAGCCGTGGGTCGCTAGCTTTTATTGACTTTCGCCCTCATCATACGTAAAATCATATCTACTCCTTTATCCATCTACTCAGGCTTCATGGTGGGGAAAGCAAGCACCTCTCTAATGCTGTGGTTGTCGGTCAAAAACATCATCACGCGGTCGATGCCCATGCCCCAACCGCCAGTGGGAGGCAGACCGTACTCGAGAGACTTGCAGAAGGTCTCGTCAATGGCCTGCGCCTCATCGTCACCCTGGGCCTTCTGGTTAGCCTGCTCCTCGAAACGGAGGCGCTGCTCGGTGGCAACGTTTAATTCGGTGTAGCTTCAAAGGTTAGCATCTCCATGGGAAGAAAGGCAGATACATTACGGCTTACGCGTTGCAAATCTCCTTGGTGGCGACGAAGCACTCGAAGCGCTCGCAGAGACCAGGGATGGAGCGGTGGCTCTTGGCCAGAGGAGACATCATCTTGGGGTGGCCAAAGATGAACGTGGGGCTAATCTGTGGAGGGATCAGTATCAAATGATTGAAAGCAGATTCTGAAAACTTTGCTTACGCATTGAGACTCGAGATACTCGCCGACAAGAGCATCAAGCATACGGGCATTAGTCAGAGGAGGGTTGCACTCGACGCCAGTCTTGGCCAGGATCTTCTTGAGGAACTCGCCCATCTCGGCCGTGTGGAGAACATCGCCAGTGGGGAACTTTTCGCCAGTGATTTCTTCAAGAGCGGGAATCATGTCAATCTTGCGCCAGGGGCCCTCCCAGTTGATCTCGAGCTCCTCGCCCTTGGAGTTGTGGTACTTGGTAATGTAGGAGCCGTGGACGTGCTTGACGAGGCCGGAGACCAGCTCCTCGGTCATCTTCATGAGGTCGTAGACATCGGCGTAGGCCATGTAGAACTCGAGAGTGGTGAATTCTATGCAGGTTAGTCAATGGTTCGGTTAAATTGCATGGTCAGACGAACCAGGGTTGTGGGTGAGATCCATGCTCTCGTTGCGGAACTGACGGCCCATTTCGTACACGCGGTCCAGACCACCGACGACCAGCATCTTGAGGTACAGCTCGGGAGCGATGCGCAGGAACATGTCCATGTTGAGGTCGTTGTGATGGGTGATGAAGGGCTTGGCGGTAGCGCCGCCGGCAATAGTGTTGAGCATGGGAGTCTGCACCGAGACAAAGTCACGGTCGTCGAACCAGCGGCGGATGTAGGTGTCGACCTTGGCGCGGGTAATGAGGACGTCGCGGGCCTTGTCGTTCATCATGAGATCGAGGTATCGCTGGCGGAAACGCTGCTCGGGGTTCTTGAAGCCATAGTGATCATCGGGAATCTGACGGGTCAGCTGTGCCTGGGGCTGCGGATGCCAATGCAACTCACCTGGTGCAGGCAGGGAGACAGGAGGATAAGCTCGCTGGCGGCAATGGACAGCTCGCCGGAGAACTCGCCCTGACCCTGCTTGGTCTTGGGGTTGGTGCGGGTAGGGTAACCGCGGATGCCGACAATGTCGCCACGGCGGATGTTGATGTGCTGCTCCTCAAAGCTGGGAACGCCTTCGCCAAGATGGTCGGCCTGGGCGAGGACCTGGAGTCTGGTGCCCTACATAGAGTTAACTTCTGACACGTCATGTCGCGCGCGTTTGCACGTACGTTGGAGCGAAGGTCGTAGAAGAAGAGCTTGCTGCCGGCGGCGCGGCGAACGTATATTCTGCCGGCGAGGCTGAGAGGCTTTGCCTTGTCGATCTCACCGTTCTTCAGGTGGGAGAATTCCTTTTCAAAGTTGCGAATGTCGTAGGTGACTTCGAACTGTGGGAGGCGGTTAGCAGCCGTGGTGGCCGTTTCTATCGTGGTGACCAAACCTTGTAAGGGTAGGCCTTGCCCTGCTCGTGGAGCTCGTTGACGGTTCGCGAACGAATCTCAAAGTACTAAAAGGTGTCAGCATTCAATTCGGTCTTTGCCTGAGGGCAATTTGGTCGCCTACCTGGTTGGGAGTCAGATCCTTCTCCGCGGCCTCTGAGCTACCAGCTGCCTTCTTGCCGGCGGGAGCGGCCGCGCCCGACTTCTCAGCCTTTTCCTTCTTGGCAGCTTCGCGTTCACGAGCCTTTTGGCGCTTCTTGAGCTCCGTCTTGGAAATCATCTCGCCCGTTACCTCGTCAAGGTGCATCTTGGCGACAGCGGCGGCAGCAGCGTCGACGGGCGCCTCGGCGGCGGGGGGTTGGTTATCGGCCATGGCTGGGAGGTGAATGGGTATCAATCTCGGTGTATGTCTCGTGTAGATGGCGTCTGGGGAAACAATCGCACTCGCTCGGGTCGGTTGCGAGTCTTTATGATTTTGCGGCACGGCACGAGGGCTAGATTTGAGTCACAGAAAATAGCAGCGCAGAAAAATATCCCCCCCGTGTCTTTTGGTGCACCAAGAGAACCCCACCAACCGCCAAACGCTGCCCGACTCATCACCCCTCCTTGAATGGGTGGGGCTCTCTATCAACCCTACAAAGTCTGTCGCTCCGGGGAAAACCAGTGATAAGTCGGTGTGGTAAAGATCGTTGCGGTAGAAGCTGCTTGAGTTCGAATTCTAAGCGTGTGCTGGCGTTTGTTGCTCATTGTCACTGTTTTACCCCTCGGCCGCTTGCCCCGCGAACCCCGCGACACCCTGGCACGCCGTTATCGCAGCGCTTGATGACTGTTACCGTGCTAACAAGCCAGCATTCACAATACAAAGTCAGCTTGGATATCAAAGTGGCTTGAAGCTGAAAATAGAAGTTACGGTCGATTTCTGATTTTGAGTCATTAAAAGTGTTTGATAAATTAACCTGGCAGCTACGCTATACGACTTCGCTCCCTGCCTTGCTCTTGAGACTCAACCATTGCCTGACACAACTTCACTATACTCGCGGTTTCTACTGTCAAAGTCTAGTGAAGCGTCACATCTATCTCCAAGCTGAAGAATGTCAGCTTCCGCCACTCAAGCAGCCTCGCCGAGGTGCTTCTTCAGAAATGGAAGCACTTGTTCCAACGCCGGCTTGACTGATTCAGGCTTGTCATACAGGCTGTAATGCGATACCCCCGGCAACACCACCAGCTCTTTCTCCTTGGATCCTGCGCGTCCATGTACCTCCAGTCCATCGCGGTAAGCGCCAAAGCTACCAGGGATGTCACCCACCACAACCATGAACGGCTTGGTCATGAGCACCTCGGCGTGGTTGAATGCATCCCATGCCAGCGCCGAGCTATTGTACGAGAGAAGTCCGCTCGTGCGGCCGTTGGGGGCGCTTCCGCGCTCCGTCTTGTAGTAGTCGGTAGCCTCGACCACATCAGGATCAGTCGTCATCTTCTTGGCCTCGTCAACAGTAGGCGGGAGGTACTGCGAAACTTTGCGCTCCGCGCCCTGCGCCTCAGCCGTGCGCTGCTTAGCAATGGCCTCCAAGGTGCCCACGGGGTTGAACTGGGCAAAGGCCTCCCGGGTCAGACGTCCAAAGTTGACGGGGGTGATGCCGACCGAGCACTTGAGGCGGTAGTCGGTCATGCTGGCGTTGAGTGCATAGCCGCCGCCGCCGCAGATGCCCAGCACCCCGATGCGCTCAGCGTCGACGTACGGCAGAGTCTGGGCATAGTCGATAACCACACGAAAGTCGGCAACCCGGAACTCGGGGTTCTCGACGAAGCGCGGCTGGCCGCCAGATGCACCCTGGAAAGAGGCGTCAAAGGCGATGACGACGAAGCCGGCCTCGGCCATGGCCTTGCCGTACACATTTCCAGAAGTCTGCTCCTTGCACGATCCAATGGGATGTGCAGAGAGGACGAGGGGATACTTTTTGGACTCTTCGAAGCCGGGAGGGAAGTAAATATCTGCAGCGGTCTCCCAGGCAATGTTTGGTATGCTGACGGTCTTGATATTGGACATGGTGTTGTAAATTGTTCAGAATGGTTGAACAGCGTAGATGTAAGTGTGGTGTCAGTCTTGTAGGAGACAAGTTGTCTTTGCGAGGAGAATGTCGTTCGTGTTGGCCAAGGAGGATACTAGAAGTCCGTGCATCCTCCATTCTTATATACTCTCTGCCAAGTTATGGCATGGCACTTCGCCTCCGCCACGGTCGGCCCCACTCCCGAAAACCTTCGCCATTTTCGGCATCCCTTGCCTGCGCGAGTAAATATGTCGCGACGCGATTAAAAAATGTAAAAGAAATCCAGAATGTCCTAACGCCGATACCCAACATTGTAGGCCTTTCAGAAAAGTCCATTCGGATTTTGGTCAAGGTTTGCTCTCGGTGGCGAGAGCCTTTGCACCGTTGTCTCCGGCCCGCATTCGGCGATGAGGGTCCCTCGGCGGCCCGTATGCACTAAGACGTCGCGTCCTTTGGCCGTCCAAGATGACACTCGGATGAGCAAAAGAAGTGGTCAGAAAGTAACTGATTAGATCATCCTAGTGTCGTAATGGCCAGCTACTGATAGTTGCGGAAAAGAAACTCTTGTACCGGCGTTTGGGGACTACTTGAAGACGTTTTGCGATGGCGTATAAAACAGTGAATAGACGGAAATAGAAAGTGGTATGTATAGTCAACGGCTTCTTCTATTTCGAGTACTTAAGGCAGGCTGAGTGAAACGACAGACCACCCCGACGATAGCGTTTTGCACTAAAGGCACTCGGACAGCAAAAACATTATTACCTCATGATGTGAACTTGGCGAGCAAACATCATTACATGATTCAATTAGACTCGTGGCCAGGCAGCTACTGGTGTATTGAAGCTAACTGTCTCGAGGAAATCCTTGTTCCTCGTTCCAAACCATGTAAGGCACACTACAGCTGCGCCAAGCACAATTAGTTGCCAAACGCCTCAACCTGCTTGGCATCGGGCAGGCCATGCAAGTACCCGACGCGATCCTTGGTGTAAAACTCGACGCCGATCTTGTTGTCGAGCCCGGCCTTGCCGCCGTCGAGCACGCCGCCCTTGACGCAGACGGCCGTGGGCATGATCTCGAGCTCGCTGTAGAGCGAGGAGCCGCAGTTGCCGCAGAAGAAGTGCTTGTTGATCTTGCCAGATTCGCCGGTGACGTCGTGTGTTTTGGGTGTGCCTAAGTATCTTGTCAGATTCTGTATTTTTTTACCAACGACAAAGTTTGGAAGGCAGAAAGCAACAAGTAAAGTTCGTGTACGTACCCTTGGTGACGCTAAAGCCGTCGCGCGGGGTGACGACGTTGGAGGTGTAGGCACTGCCAGTCCACTACAATAAAGAATTAGTACTTATTGCATGAATACTGTCAGTAACAAAATTGGATTAATAAAGTACCTTTTGGCAGTCGGTGCAGTGGCAAAGAGCAGTCGCCTCAACAGGTCCTAAATCATCATCAGTATAATCATCAACCCCCGCCCGACGGCCCGCGTCGCCCTCCTCACCAGTGAACTGAAAAGCCGTCTCGCCACACAGGCAGCTACCCTTGGTCGCCATGATATCCTTTGTCCTTTAAAAAATAGCCGTAATTAAAAATGGACGAGTCGTATTGCCCGATTCGTCGATTGCGTGTGGATTCGTGTGGGAGAAACAAAACCATCAAGGTGTACTTCGGGGGCATCGCAACTCTATATAAAGACCTCAAGCTCGCCCCCTCCACTTTCTTATTCCCCTCTTACAAAAACAGGCTTGGCGATTTGGAATTCGTTGCATGACCTATAATGGATTGGTTACCGGAGAAGCCCAAGCCAAACTATTGCTAGTGTCTCTGCGGGGTTCACCACCTACGCTGGGAAGTTGGCTGTCACGCTGTTTGCAGCACGGCAAAAGACGGGCAAAGAAGCGGGGTGTTGGGGAACGGCACTGCGCCAATTGAGCAAAGCTACTGGATCATGGCGCAGATGCCACGTATAGAAATCATGGGCCGAGAATGGTCTTCTCACCGTTCTTTGAACGAGTCGTGCGGCGGGATTTGGAATTGCAGACTTCAGCCAAGACTGAGACAGCATAACGAGGCGCAGACTTCGAAGTGCAGACTTCCTCCGGACAATCTATAAGACTCGTCCGATCCGTCCGATCCGTCCGATTCGTCCGATTCGTCCGCTTCGCCTAAACAGCTCTGTATTAAACAGGAAAGCTCGAAGGGCAGACAGCGTTAGTTCGTGACGCAGGGCCAGTGATTCTCGACATCGCAGTGGTCCCACGGCTTAACAATTCTATACATTCAGCTGCTATCGCTGCCGCGTAATTCCACAAATGCAGTCATGTACATGTAAAAAAAGCTGTCCTCTCCACTCCTTCCATCTATCCTTCTCTTCATTGCCGTCCCCCATCATCCCATGGCGTCTACCTGCATTCCGCCGTGGTATCTAGCATTGCGTATCCGCCATTCTAGGTTATTGTATTCAAACAAAGGGAAATCTTTATTTTCTTTCTTTCCGAAAAAGTATTGTTCAACAAGTGCCATCGCTTTGTCCTCTGGTCGTCGCTCGTTTAGCTGGTCTCCATCTTGTCGAGAATGGCGCGGGTAAACTCGTGCGTCGTGGAAACACCACCCATATCGCGGGTGCGAACCTTGCCCTCGGCAATGACGGCGTAAATGGCTTTGGAGATGCGGTTGGCGTGGTCATCGAGGCCGAGATGGCGCAGGAGCATGCTGCCGGACAGGATCATGGCGGTGGGGTTGGCCTGGTCCTTGCCCTTGATGTCGAGGCCGACGTGACGGCAGCCGGGCTCAAAGACGGCGACCTCACGGCCCATGTTGCAGCCGGGGACAATGCCGGGGCCACCGACCAGCGCGGCGCCAATGTTGGAGAGAATGCCACCGTACAGGTTGGGCATGACCATGACGTCAAACTGCTGGGGGCGGGAGACGGCCTGCATAGAGGCGTTGTCGACAATCATGTCGTTGACCTCAAGGGTGGGGTACTCCTTGGCAACGTTGTGAAAGGTGCTGCGGAAGAGGCCGTCTGCGAGCTTCATAATGTTGGCCTTGTGGATGCAAGTGACTTTGGAACGGCCGTTGGCAAGGGCAAAGGAAAAGGCGAAGCGGGCGATGCGCTCCGACTTGGCGCGGGTGATGATCTTGAGGGACTCGACGACGCCGGGGACGGACTGGTGCTCGAGACCCGAGTACTCGCCCTCGGTGTTCTCGCGGATGATGCACAGGTCGACGTCCTTGTGGCGCGTCTCGTAACCGGGAATGTTCTTGATGAGGGAGATGGAGGCGTAAATGTCGAGCTCCTGGCGGAGGGCCACGTTGAAGGACTGGTGACCGGAGCGCGAGACGGGGGTGTGTAGGATGCCCTTGAGGCCGAGCTTGTTGCGCTTGAGCGACTCGACCGACACGCGAAAAGCCGCCTCGGTGCGGCCGCCGCCCTGCTCGATACCCGTGACCTCAACCTGCTCCCACTCAATGGGGACGTTGTCGGCCTTGAAGAGCGTCTTGACCGACTCGGCGACCTCGGCGCCGATACCGTCACCGGGAATCAGCGTGACTGTGTACTTGCCGCCGTACTTGGCGGGCTTGAAGAGATCGGACTGGATCGTGGCCATGGTTCGGGAGAGCCGGGGCTGGGGAGCGGCGGCACGGAGGGCCTGCGGAGGTTAGCGGGTGAGGATCGAGATGCGGCATTGCAGAACAAGCAGGTAATGGGAGATGCAGGAACTGATCAATTGGAGATTATGGGTGCTCTTGCTGGTGTTGCAGCGTTGTACGTTGCCGGCCACCTAGACCAGCAAACAAAATGAGGCCAGCTAGCCCGCAGCCAGCCGCGAGGTCGAGACTGGCGACACTGCAATCGGGTCCCAAATGCTCAGTTCCTCACTATGAAGCGCATAAGATGCGACTCCGATTCCCATCATCCAGCTACATTCGTGTTGCGTAGAGAGAAAATGAAAAAAAAAGGAAACCTGGTGGTGACGTACCTGAGCCGCACGGAGGGAGCTTCGCGACATCATCGTGTATGAGGTTCGTCGTAGAATAAAAAAGACGGGAGGAGAAAAGACAGCCAAGGCAAAAGACCCCCTTTGACTAGCAAAGACGAGAAATTCGGAGCGGAGAGGTATAGAGAAATACAACGATGGCTAGGAGAGAGACGAGATGTTTAGCGGGAGAAAGAAGAAGTGGGAAAAAGCAGGTTGGTTTGGAGGCATTCTAGCCCGTTGACTTAATTTTTCCCCTCTGGCTGGCCTGCCGCCTGGGTACCTATCTCCAAAAAGGCCTGCAGTAACGTTAAAGCATGCCCCAGAATAGCCCCGAGCCCTTCCCTGGAGACGGCCCAAGCTACAGGGGTGTCTTGATAGGTTCGCACGCAAGCCACAGCCAAGCCACGAGTTTGTGTCGGCTTGACCGGGGGGTGTGTGGCGCAGGTGTCACCAAAATTTTCTCTGCTTCGGACCAGCGGCCGGAATGCGAACGTGTTTCCGAGCGCCAGCCAACAAAAGTGACCCGCTCTGGCGAGACAACTTGCTCCTGGTTTGGCGTAGCGCGGGATAAGGCATGGCGACGTATCGTTGCATGGGCGGTTATTATATCGCCTCGACAATCTTCGATATCCCATGCTGATGGCGTTTCCATCTACAAGAACAAATTATGCCCACCTAACCAAAAGACCACGATTCCCAAAGCAGATCAATGGCAGCTCCTATTCACCACCCATAACACCACTTGGCTGTACGGCGCTGCGAAGTGTTCTCGTTGAGGAAAGTGATTCTGATTCTTGCGTGAATCTGGATCTGGAGAGAAGCCAACGCCGCAAGTTCCTCCTAGCCGCCCGCACCGCCATAGCCCAGCCATATCCGCGAAACAACTGTAAACTCGGAGTTCCACTGCCATGCTACTTATAGCCTCTGCTCATAGAGCTGCCATACTGCCACCTTTGCCAGACAACCGTCTCAGTTATCTAAACCCAGGCCAGTACAGCAGATCAATTTGTATTACGACGCTTCATATTTATCCTATCCACGGCTTGTCTGCCAAGCCAGTGTTCTACCTTTGTCGCAGGTTGACTAATTATACCCTCCATACGCCTCGTCTCCTACCAGCTATCCATTGACAAATGCATGGAATACCTATATATGCCTGCCGAATAACCTAAACCAGAAACAATAACAGAAAATACCCCGTCTTCTCTATAACAGCTCATTCATGTCCGTCGTGAAAGCATCATTTCTTGCCGCGCCATTTCTGCGTCGACGTTACCATGCACCACACTACTGTGCCAGCTCTTCCTCATCTAGAGGCTCGACGC
Source organism: Beauveria caledonica (assembly GCA_030777785.1). Classification (NCBI taxonomy): domain Eukaryota; kingdom Fungi; phylum Ascomycota; class Sordariomycetes; order Hypocreales; family Cordycipitaceae; genus Beauveria; species Beauveria caledonica. Next base: position 9,486 of record JAPFSE010000150.1, on the reverse strand, counting down.
GCACCAAAATCTCCTCGAGCAAACCCTCGAGGAAATTTCCTACGTCACGACCCATGCCAACCGGCTCTGCCTTGTCGACGTGGTCAATTTCTTTACACACGTGCGCCAGCTTGTATACCAGCTTACGCAGCTTGTCATGCGCCGCTTCCGCCCGCTGTTGCTTAACCGTCACCGCTTGCTCGACGGCAAACATCTGCTGTAGTCGGGACTCGCGCCTCTTAAGAGCCTCTTCTAGCGCCGGGAAGATGACATCGTTGAGCGCGTCCAGCTCGCCGTTGGGATTAGCAGGCGTTGGAGATGGAAACGATGAAGGCGTTGCAAAGTCTGGCGCCGGCGACTGGGACTTGACTGGTGTTCGGACTTGCGGTGCTACCGGTGGTGGCGATGCGACTTGTGATTGCGACGACGGACTGCCTCGGAAAGGCGGGATTTCCTGCAGATGTATTGGTCCAATACGTGATGTCGGTCTCGAGTTCGGCGTTTGGTGTCGTACCGCCGGCAGCGGCTCCTCCACCAGGGGTGCCTTGATTGCTGATGATGGCGAGTTATGGCTGGGAAACTCTAAACTCAGCACGCTCATGTCTTGCTGTAGCTGGGTCTGCAGTTCCCGATCATAGTCGGGAGACTGGCTCTGCACAACGGGTGGTAAGGGTTTTGACTTGGTCGGCGTCTCTGGCAGAAGCTGCTTCGCCGTCTTCATTGGACTCGCCGGTAAGGGGATCTTGGCAGGTGACTGCAAGGCTGGGGGCACCGGCTTGCGCTGAGGGCTTGACTGTCTCGATGGGGCCTTGACAGTGTCGCTAGCATCCAGAGCAAAGTCACGGGCCTTGCTCGGGCTCAGTTCACGTCTTGTTTCGCCGTAGTCGCCCGAGTTTTCAGGTGATCTCGCTGCCCTTGCATTTGTCCCCTTGTCGTTGAGATCATTGAGACCTGGTCGCATAACGAGCCCCCCGCGGTCGCCAACGAGTCGAACAGTGCCGAAATCCCACATATCCTCATCTACTCTCTCGCGTCTGGTGGGTACGCCTGCCGACGCAGCGTCCCAGTGATCATCATCTTCACCCTTGTGCGTCGCCGACCAGCGGCTGTGACGCTCAATCAGCTCCGTCAGGTACGTCGTCTTCTTTGCTCTTCTGATAAAAGGGTGTCGAAGCAAGTCCTTGGCGCTAGGCCTGTCCTTCGGGTCGCGCTGCAGACATAGCTCGATGAAGTCTTTGAAGGCCTTTGTGAAGTTGCCCCCGAGACGAGGTGCAGGGTTTTTTGGAATGAGAAATAGAACCTTCATGGGGTGAATGTCGGCGTAGGGTGGCTCGCCGTTTGCCAGCTCGAGGGCGGTGATGCCCAATGACCATATATCGGCCTTGTGATCATAACCTGACTGCTTGATAACTTCTGGCGCCATCCAAAACGGGGTGCCGACAAATGTATTCTTCTTGGTCATGGTTGCAGACAGCTGTCCCGAGACGCCAAAATCCGCCAGTTTGACCTGACCGGCGGCGCTCAGCAAGACGTTGGCAGCTACAACTACGTTAGCAGGCGGACAAGTCTGTGGCGAGTTGCACACTCACCCTTTATATCTCTATGTAATTTTTTGTCGGCGTGTAAGTACTCCAGTCCCATGAGCAGCTCGCGGGTGATGATGGCAATGTAGTCTTCGCTGATGAGGCCGGGCTTCATCAGATCGGCACAGCTGCCACCAGCGCAAAACTCCATGACGATCCAGAGCTCGGCGCCCTTGGAGTAGGAGCCATAGTATTTTGTGACGTAGGGAGATTGCAGCTCGGAGAGGATGGCGATTTCCTGAATGATGTCTTCGACCTCGTCTTCGGCGTTTTCAATATCGATGACCTTGATGGCGACGGCCTCACCGGTACGTTTGTCGACGCTGTGATTGTTAGCGTCGTATATCAGCTGCGGATATATTATTCGTACCCTTTGTATACCTTGCCGAAGCTGCCTCCGCCTTGTAGCAGTTAATAATCGTTCACACTTGGGTTGCAAATTGGCCCTGCGCGAGCGACCTGGGGTAGCGTCTGCTCACCAATGCAGTATTCCTTGGAGTAGAGCAGCTGAGGGTCAAGGTGCGCCTCGTTGGCAGCGTCGGAATCGTGGCGCTCCGTCATTGGGGTGATGCGGGCAAGCTCCCGCTGCGCAATGTGATGCTATTCCGACCTGTTCCAAAGCTATGCAATTGCACGTCGCCGGAAGAAAAAGGAATCAGGTCAAAGGTTGGGGCGGTGACAGGCTTCAAGAAATGAGGCTTCAGAGACGCAGGATGCAATATGCAAGGCCCAGACGACATGCAGGGCGGATTGCAAAGAAAACAAGACGAAAAAAGACACTCCACAAATGCAAGCAAAGGCACGCAACACCAGCGCTCACGGGCCCCGACACAATCGGCAGGGGGGAAAAGGTGAAAAGGGAGAGGCCAGAAATAGCCAGAGTTTGCAGTTGTGGAATTTCAGAGACGAGATTAATAAAAAAAAAACCCCCCCCGAACAAATGAAAGGGACCAGAGGACCAAAGTCAAAAGCGCATAGCGGAAGCTGTTGGCGAGGCAAGAGAGTGGGGGTTTTTGGTGGTCCTGTTTACAGCGGCCAGGCTCCGTCCCCAAGTTGCCAATAGGTTAGTGGCGGGGTGATTTGGCACCTTGGGTACCTGCGCCCGCTGCAGCGGTACCATAGTGGAGGCAAGTACCCATATCCAACAGCAACGCGACAGAGCTAAGAATATCTAGGCACGTTATATTAGCGCCGCATCCACTGTCGCACCATTGTCATCACTGTGCACACGGGCTGTAATAAGTCATTACAGACTCAATTGCGCAAGAAACATATTGCTGGTTCTGTTTGACATTTTCTCAGCGGTTGTTCGACTTTGTGCCAGTTTTGAGTCATTCTTGCCGTGGTTTCTGTGCGACTGGTTGGGTACAAGATATTGTTCTAACTCGTGCCTCATACCTAAACATTGATAACAAGCTCACCGCGCCGCCGTTGGGTTAGGTACGGTAAGCTCTGGCCCGCCACAACAAGTCGAGTCTCACAGTATTCGCCGCATCGATTGGCCCTGTGAGAGCTGCAACTCCCTGCAACTCCCTCCCGCAAACAAAGAGGCCCCGGCAGCCGACAGCCAGTCAATCAGTCCCATTTTCTTCCCACGAGACAATAACGACAAAAGCAGCAAGACAGTTTCTCATCATCCCCATGTTTCTGCCGCGATCAATCTCTCTCCCTCGCTGTCTTTGATTCATCTACAAACCCCGGCAGTCTTTGTCAACGGCACGTGTCTCGCCGATGCCTTGTCTGCGAGGAAAATTTCCACCACCTAGCTATCGAGTATTCGTAAAATGAGGCCGCTCTAAGTCATGCAATTATTCATTTCGGGATATATTTTACGACCTCAAGTAGTAGTTGCGCAATCAACCAAAATAAGCAGCCATATCCACCCGCCGACCAATCATGAGCAAAGTCCAGGCGTTGTGCAAGCCACCATTATGAGTGGTGCCTCTCCCCCTCATCCGCATCTAATCTATTCCACTCGTGCTAGCAGTGCCCCTCGTATCATCTTGGCCTGGCCCAGCATCGGTTCAAGGCTATGGTCTAGTCTTGGATAAACTCGATCATGACCGTCCCCTGCTTCAGCCCCGCTGCCTCAATAGTCTCATCCAAATTCTCCATCAGGTCCTGGCCCTGCGGCATCTTCTTCAGCTCAAAGACCACGCCTTCCTTGCCCTCGAAAGGTTCGGCCTTGAGCCACTCAAAAAGCGTCCGCACGGGGTCCGACACATGGAACCGGCGAATAACACGCCCATTTGCGTGCTTGAACTGAATCCGCGTCGTCGTCACTGGATCGTTGGCCGGTTCGCTGTGTGGATTCGTCGATGATATCTGCGCAAACGCACTTGATCCCGCGTCACCCGCTGCTGTGTCCTCCGCTTTTACCTCTTCCGCGTCCGCGTCCTTGCCCGCATCCTCCTTGGTATAGGCATCCGGATCGTGGATATTCGGCGTCGAACTTGAGTTGCCACCGCTGCTGCCGCTGCCGCCCGCCACGGCCCCCGTAAGACTGTTCTTGAGCGCCATCTCCAGCATTTCTTCCTCAGTCATGCGGTCCACGTCCACCACGGCTGGCTTGGGCCCGCTAGGCTTAGCCACGGGGTTCTTGCTGTTCGCTGCGAGGCTGTACCGGTCTAGAAACTCGGCCAGCTCGGCGTGAAACTCGAGTGGTTTGGGAAATGGCCGTCCAGACCAGACTTTGACTTGCTCGCCCGTGCGTGGATCGATTATCGAGACGTGCGGATAATTGTCCGGGTTCTCGTGTGTACGGTTGGGAAAGTAAAACGTAAGATACTCCTCCGCATCTGGGTAGTCTTTGTCATACTGTAGAAAGATGAAATTCTCCGACACCAGCTCCTTGATGGAATTGTCCTTCCAAATATCGCGGTTGAGCGCCTGGCAGTTAAAGTCGGTCATGTCCTGCAGATTGACCAGTATCCATTTCTGGTCGGCCTTGCCCAGTGTGCGCGCCTCGTCCCATGACATGCGCATCATGAGCTCGTATGGCGGGCGGAAGAGGTCTTCAAGTCGTCGCGCGTGGGTACCGTTGGCTGTTGTGCTTGTTGTGCCTGCCGACGACGCGCCATCCGCCCATATGCGCTGTGCAAACGGGCCGCCCGCACCAGCACCACGTCCTCCTGCTTAATAGTCAGCTACAAAGTTCCAAAGCAAGTGACGTGAATTCTTCTTACTATTTGCCGGTCGGCGACTTCGAAGACTCTCCAGAATACCTGCATCGTCGTCCGGTCCCCAAGCAGACTCGGGAGCCACCAGGGTCTCCGTCGTTCTCGCAATCGGCGCGCGTACTTCTGCATCGGCACCCCCGCCACCCTGCGAATAGAACTCTTCCTGCAACCTTCGGGCCATAGCAGCGTCCTCGTCCTCCTGTGCGTAGTTGGCCGCCAGCAAGGCTGCCTGGTGGCCGCAGTCGTCGTCCTCGTCAAGTATTTCTTCAGCGCCACTGTCCGCATAAATGTCATCCATTTCGTCGTCGCTGGGGATGTGGATAACGCCACTCGAGTCCTCCCTGGAAACACCCCCTCGGGACCGCGACGATGATGTAGCTGCTGCGGCGGGTCTGCTACTGCTGCTTGGGCCAGACAGGCCAGCACTCATGCCAGATACCAGCTCTGGGTTCTCGAAGAAGAGGGCAACGGCGCGCTCGAGATCGCCACTGGCGATTTGGAGAAACCCACGAGCGACATCGGTGCTGGAGCCTGTGATGCCGGCGAAGTTGCTGATGTCCTCCTCGTCCATACTGAGCTTTTCTTTTGCTTCCGATAAATGCGTCGCTGGCTCTGTGTTATTCCCCGTCGATGGTGACAAGTGTCTGTCGTCGAAACGTTTCCTGGGGCCGAAGCGACAGTGTACCTAGGGTTCACAGCCAGTGCCGTTCTGTTGGAGTTCGCAGCTCGGTTGCGGTGGAAGTTGAAGTGCAGGAAGTCGTGCAGCTGAGTCGTGAAACAGATTGAACAGCTAGGTCGTGAAATAGGTTTGAAGAATTCCCTTTCCGCGCCGTCGGCTGCGTGGTGTGTCGTCAACGCCACACAGGTAATGTCACTTGGGGGGAAAAGAAACACAGAGGTTCGTGTGGCGAAGGTGGGCGGTGCCGTTTCCAGCGGGTGGGCATTAGCTTGTCGCAGGGGTTGCGTGAAATTCACCGAAACGATGAGGCAATGATTTGACCGCTCAAAAGGACACTTAGAAAAAAAAAAGGTGATTGAATGCAGATGCGAGGATGAGATGGCATTAAGCAAGGCAGAAGGCGAGATTCGCATCGACATTAGGTAATAAGCTTTACCTTAGCCACTTGTGCCGTTTATGTTAGGCGTACCTAATGAAAGGGTGAGTCGCCAGGCACCCTTCTGGCCCGCTTGCATGACGCAACAGTCATGCCCCGCCCGCCCGCTAGCCGGCGACTACCCTACACCATCATCAGGATATTTCGGAAGCATACGGCATGGAGGACAGCCTTCTCAGAGCAGGGTAAAACGAGACGAGATACTGAGCGAAAGTGAATCACTCTTGCTGCATTTACGGGTACTGGAGGCCGCACGTTCTGTGCAATCACTAGAGCGGGGGTAAACAATGACGACGTGGGTAGACTTGAGTACATGATGAGGCCAAGCAGTGTTGTCGAGCAGCGTTCAGTCACGCGGTTACGCAGTTATGAAACGGTTCAAAGTAGTTCCCGAGCTATAATTTGCACCCTCAAGTACCCTGATAGCCAAGGAAAACTCAATTTGTATTTTATTTCAAGCTATCACAAAGAGTCTAGACCCTAGGCAGAGTAGTGAGAATCGCCGTGGAAGCAAATAACATGACGCTGAAGATGGTCTACACATTCATGTGCCCGTGGCACCCGGAAAGCCAGTTGGGGGATTATACGGTCTAATAATTACATGACGAACAGTGGATTAGGCTTTTATCAAACAGCAAAAGTGGTGGGCACCCACGCAGAATTTGCAAGTGCTGTTTTGCCCTATATTACGTATGACTGCTTTCTCTAGAGAATATCACAAAGGCTACCGTAAGTAGGTAGCGCGCGGCGAATGAAGTGTGACGATAATCAGAGCGACGCATCCAACTCTGCAGTACTCACTGCTGCGTGACACGTAAAATTTCTTGCCCTTCCAAGAGTGACAAGTAAAGGCCTAGGATGTTGTCTTAGCAATTTTGATATCACTCACGAGTTACACATTCTTCATACATACCGGCAGCTAGCCATCGATCATTCACCAGACGCAGTGACTGCTTCAAGGCTCCGAGCTTGTCTGCCGGACCGCGCAGGTCCAATTGTGAGTATCTAGAGTGCATCGAAGCAGCCAGATAGAGAAAGTGAGATATGAATGGTGACGTTCGATAGCATGTCCAGCCATTGTTCTGAATGAAAAAGTAGGATATCATGTCAAATGCACCCTGTAAAGCTGCCGCTGCTTCGGTGGAAATTGGAGTTGAAATCGTATCATCGTCTGTCCTGACATTTCCACGACCTGCCGACGACAGCCATGGGGTTTCAAGCATTAGCACTGCACTAAAATGATGTAACCAAGTCAGCATTCTGTGTAAATCGAAGTAGACAGAGTACATCGTTGGTATAATAGCAATGCTCACCTGTAACATATTGCCATTTGGGTACAAAAGCCCCATCTCTTCCAGTGGCCCTCTACCTCGGCGAGCTCAACGAGGGCCATGATTGTGCGCCGCAGTTGCACAGTTACGTCATGCCTCTCTGTGGCAAGATTCAGAACCTGCGTGAGGTGGAATGCTGCTTGCGCGAAGCGACCATACCGAGCCAGGCGAGCCGCAGACGACGAACCTATGGTGAACGCATCACCTGGCTCTGAAGTCTAGCTATCCGGGTTAGTCAAACCAGAGGTCGGCGATGCACTACGCGGTCCTATTTGGCCTGACGAGATATCTTGACAGACTGCAAGCACTACTTACACCAGCATCCCATGAGGCATCGTCCACGGGTAGATATGTCCCAGCGTGTGGATCGGGAGTCGCAGGATATCGACGTGGGTCACAGAGGTTCAGGAACCTGTCAAGTGCGTAAGCTCCGATGTTCACAAGTAGCCCAGGCGAGGCAGCAATCAAACCTGTCTAATATTGCTATGGACCACCAGATACGGCAGCACTCTTCTACCTCGATCCATGGTAGCTGCATCGACTCTGGGGGTCGTGCTGTTGTATCGATGCCCAGGCAAGCAGCGTAGCGAGCGCAACGTCCAACAGTCAATATCGCAGCTGGATATATGGCATGGCCAACTTCATAGATGGCAATCAAAACAGATGCTTGGAGAATCCGAATAGATAGTGTCCCTGAAGCCTCTATATCGAAGTAAAACTGCTTGACTACATGGTAGAGCTCCGTCTTCGGCGTCGTAATGCGAGCGCAGCAGAGCTTCATGGACAGGACCAGGAGAAATAACTCGGCTCTACTTTGTGTCAGACGACTTGGGAGATTCTGGAGAAATTGCTTCTTCGATATGATGGGCATCCAAACATGAATCGTGTCAAAAAAGAGCGTGCTGGTTGCTTGAATGTCCGCCATGCCGCCCACTAGTTCCAGGGCGGGGTGTTGAATGGCTGTGTGGATCTTTGGAACTTGCAGTCGCATCTGATGGAAGAGTCGGGGATCCAAAAACCGAAAGGAGACGAGGCTGGAGTCGCACACATCAAATACTCGACTGTCTTGCGCATCGGATGTTGCAGGCGTGGTCAACAGCCCCAACAAGGATCCACGCGATAACTGTGAGTTTGCAGTGGACGGTGCAGCTCGTGATGGTTCTTGGACAAGGGACGATGGGGCAAATGTCTCTGCTGCTTCCGCATTGGTGTGTTCTCTTGGCTTGCGGCCAGCTGGATATTCACATCGAAGTTGCTTCCTATGAAAGAGCCAAAGGCATTGTTTACTAACTAATACTGCTTCAAATCGTAAAGAAAAGTAAAAAGTGCTTTGGGGGATGGGGAGGGGCGAGAGATTATCGACATACTGGAGACACAGCTGACATTGTGGGAGGAGCTTGTCGCAGCGCCGTTTCGACTGTCGACAACGTATGCAGGCGAGCACTGAATGTGTCGCCGTGGCATCTTGGAATTCCGCCATGGCGTTTTCAGAAACGATGTAACGGGAGGAAAAGAAACCTGAAAAGCGACAAGACCGATGTAATGTCGCGCAGTGCAGGCCAAGTGCGGAGGCCGCAGAAACAGAGAGGTATGTCCGGAAACCCCAAAAGTAATCATAGTCCGCAGCACGGAAACCCGCTTTTCCCGTGTCTCGCCGTTGAGTGACTTTGACTGTTGATTGTTTTTTAGTTGAGTTAATCGATCAAGTTCTGGCGTGAAGCAAGCTTGCCAGTCTGTACCAACCTGAAGAGAATACTGCGACAACGAAATCCACCAAAATGAAGAATTCCGCATACCAAAGCATGATGTTTCCCATGAGTAGTTGAGCTGGGTAAGCCACTTGTTACCATAGTTGAATAAAGAGCACCAATGAAAGACCAGCATTATACGATCGGGGCTACATAGAAACCATCATTCCTGATTGGCGGAATATTATAGCTGACCGGCATCGCAACCATCCAGCTTCAAGGCTATGACCCACCTTGCCCTCGGGAGATGCTGCTTTGTTACCAATGCCGGGTCAGGTCAGGCCAGCTCTAAGCTAGCACAGCCCTACGAACAGGGTGCGGCATGCGCAGTCCGCATATTCCGCGAGTATCTCGTCTCTCATCTGCCTGCGCGGCTGTGCCCGAGACAGTGTCGTCACTAGCGCAGCTCCATTTCTCATCACTACTAACTATCATTGCAACGTTTTTTTTTGTGGATTCCAGACCTGGGCCAGATTGGTTGGCGGATAATTACGGATACTCGGGAGTCGGTACGGGCGACGAGATCGATAATTCTGTTAAAATTCTAAAAA